>CAUYPK010065946.1:0-81790 GCA_963574355.1 Loris lydekkerianus | reverse complement strand
ATCTTGGACTGAGAAAGGGGACTAATGTCTCCTATCATTAGTGTGTTTCTATTTTTTCTTGCATTTTCTTCATTTATTTTTTATTTTTTTATTTTTTGTAGTTTTTGGCTAGGGCTGGGTTTGAACCCGCCACCTCCGGCATATGGAGCTGGCACCCTACCCTTCTGAGCCACAGGCACCACCCCATTTTCTTTAACTTTTGTTGTCTGTAAGTTGCACCTTGTTTGTTTGGTCCCTGACAGTTATTCCTTCACTGGAAATTACTCTTTAACATCATAAAGTATTGTTTTTGCCTAATTTTCTGCTTTTGGCCTGACTTCTGCTTTATCTGAGGCTGCAGTTTTGACCTCTGTTTTCACTGCTGCCCACTCCACCTGCACCCTGTCCAGCTGTAGCCCACTGGCCACTGAGCACCCTGTACTCTGCCCCATCCCTGAACCTCCTTCGGGCTTGCTGCCCACTCCCAGGGGCTGCCTTCACCTCACATTTCCTATTCAATCCTGCCCTGGTCTCCTCCAACACCGACACCCCACTTCACACGCATGAGTCCTATACATTTAGACATGGACTTCTGATGTGCTGTGGTGCAAGGGACCCTCAGCTGTCCCTTGCACCACAGAAAGAAGGTGAGCCCCTTCCAGGCAGAGACCACCCTTCTATGTCTGTTGTCCCTAGGAGGCTGGCCGGTGACCAGGGTCAAAGCTGACTGGAAATGTGCGCTCCTGAGTTGCCGGGGTCACGTTGCCTGTCATCTGAGTCATCCATGCTGCATGGTGGGTGGAGCCCTCCCTGGCCCAGATTGTCAGGGACCCCATCCTTGTCCTGCTCAGGGTTTCCCTGCAGGAGGTCAAGCTCTGAGACACAAGGGGCCACCCTCAGCCGCCAGACCCGCCTGTATGGATGGCAAAGCAGGCCTTGTTTCTTTGGGGGGCAGCTGAGAGACCATTTAAAACGCATTTTGAGGAAGTCTCTGCAGAACAACGAAATTGATAGAAGTAATTTCATGTCTTTAGTAGAACTAATCTGGAGTATGACGCCTCCCCAGTTAATGATCAGCATAAAATGAAGGTCTCTTTAGTACAACAATGACTTACACAGCTGGGCTGAAGTGAGAATACCATTAAGACGAGGGCAGCGCTACACGTGGCCACTTTTCCCTCACACACGCTGAGGTGGGAGGTGAGGCTCGCTGTTGGAGGCTGGCCTCGGGGCTGAGGGGTCCCAGGCCCCCCTTCCTCCCCTGGGCCCTGCAGGTCAGTAGGACATGTCCCCTGTGTAGCTTCTGCATCTTCTGGCTCAGCGGTGGGGGCAGCTTGATGGAGCACCAGCATGGACCTCAAAGCCTGGGGCCTCAGTTACAACAAGCTTTGACGTGTGAGTTGTTTTTGCCAAGCCTCAGTTTCTGAATCTGTAAATGGGTATAACACCCCTCTGGGCAGATGTGGGCCTTCTATGAACTTGTAGGTTGATACTAACTAGTCACGGCCGTTACTGTAATGAGCATGACTCTGTGTTGAATGAGTAACTGGGAGCTGGCTGAGGATGCCTCACAGCTTTTGAGGGGCAGGAGGAAGCATTGTTCTGTAGGCAGCTGTGCTGATGTTGGGGGTTTGGGGCTTTCGTGCTGCTGTGATGGTGAGTCTAGCGCTCGTGCTGCTTGCCCAGGCCCTGACTCTGCTGTGGAAGGTTTGAAGGACAATTTGGACAGAGGTCGAGCTATCAGGAGCACGGGCCCCCCTCTAACGGCTGAGCTGGGGCTTCTGCAGGCACTCGGGTTTGTGGTACATGTCTCTCCCGGTGAGAACTAAATCTCTTCTGATGTGCATGTTCCTTTGGACCTAGAGTGAGGGAAGGTTTATTGGGGGGGGGGGGGGGGGGGCCGCCCCCCCACGATAAAACTAGGGGCTTTTGTGCTTTCCTTTTCTATTTCTCTACTTAAGCATGTGCTGTAGACACATTTCTAGGTCGACACATGCACATATAGAAGTCACTTTTGAAGGAGTGGCACTACTGGGCATTCACACACATCTGCTCCGACTGGCTGACCCAGACCCTGCTGAGAGGCCATTGGCAGCCTGCAGGGTTTGCTATGACAGACCATGCAGGAACGCACACCCCTGAGCGCGTGTGTCTGCACTGCCGGGAGCTGCAGATCCCAGGGCACTGGAGTGGCCCGTGCTGCTGCGCAGACCCACACGCAGCCCTCCAGGGGCTGGAGCTCATTCGCTTTGGTGGCCTCCATTTCTCTTTGATCTTGTCTCATTTAAAATTTTTTTCCATTTCACTTTGCTTTGTTTTCATGAAAAAATCAACCATACACCCATCTTTTCAGTAGTCTTTGGTCTCCTCTCGCTGCTTCTGTCATGGCTTTGATTTATGGAGTGGCCTTTCCCCCTTCTTTATTTTCAGAGATGTTCTGACTTACTTTTTACTCATATTCCCTTTAGTATCTGTGCCAGTTTTAAAACTGGCCCCAAGTTCTTTGACACTCCTCCTCTAACGAGGTGGGGTCTGTCTAGCCTCCACCTTTGAATCTGGGTGGGCTGCGGCTGCTCTGACCAGCAGAATAAGGTGTAAGTGACCCTGAGGTCATTTCTGTACCCAGCCTTGTGAGCCTGGGGGCCCCACTTCCTGCTTCTTGGGTAACTGGCTCTCGAGTCCTTGAGACCACACCTTGAGGAAGCCCAGGGGCCACTGGGCAGGTGTGCCACCAATAGCCAGTGAAGGTCCCAGACTGTAGTGAGCATCCAGTTGGTCCCTACTGTGTGAGCAGCCTGGGAACGATCCTGCTACCCACCCCTGAGGCCACCTCACTGTATGACCAGAGATGCACCATCCCCACGCTCCCGCCTGCCACAGGACTCCAAGTAAACAAGTGCGTGGTGGCCCCTAACGGGCACGCCGTCACACAGCAGTAGATACTCATTCATATTTCCCTCGTCCTTCCCCTCTCTGCATCCTTGTTTCAGACCGTCTTGTCTTGTCTCCAAGATGACCTCCATGCAGTGCATGCAGTCACACCGATCCCTGCCCCAGCATGTCCTCACGCTGCTAGTCTAGGCTGCATTTCCCTGCAGTCCCCACGTGGCTCGGAGGTGCCTATCTCACTCCCTCCTCCCTAAGGGGCTTCTTCCTGCTGGGTGGGTCTCCTGGAACTCTGCCATCTCTGTCAGGGGCCAGGCCTCCACACTGCCTGGGACGGAGGGGAGGGGCAGGTATCATCTCTTTGGGGGCATTTCCATCTACTGCCAGGTGTGGAACCCAAGCCCCCTCCTGCCACCCACTGGGTACACATTCAGGATCTGTCACCCGTTTCTGAGCACCCTGAACGTGGCTAGAGACCTGCAGGGCTGTCAGTGTGTCCTTGCTACCTTCTTTAATCCGGGGGCCCCAACCCCATCACATTTTCCAGCTGACCCTACATGTACCCTGTGGTTGAGTTGATATGACAATGGGGCTTTCTTGTCTCTTATCCCTTCTTTTAGTTGTTATCAGGGCATCTGAAGGGTCAGAGGAGGGGGAAGTCACATCAGCAAGTGGGGGTGTTCATCATGAAATTATGTTTTAGGAGGTCTAAACCCGCACCCAGGACTAATTTCCATTTTACATTTTGTTGAAAGTCCATTCTTAATTCCTCATAGCTTCTGCCCTAACAAACTAAGGGTATATTTCTTTTCTGGTCCCATTGGTGTAATCACCCTAATCTTTGCTTTCCAGAACTAACTTTATTTGTGGAAACTTCATTTCTCCTGCATTGAGCCAACAGACCTATTTCCACAATGTATCAGAGATATACCGTGTCCTGATTGCATAGCTGGAAGAAGATGATGAATTTATTTGACAATTCTCATCTTCATTTTCTAACTAGATAGGTGTTGTCAAAAGATTATTCTGGAATAGATCCAAACTATATGCTGTGTATGTGTTCCACAAGATGCTATTGGATGTTTGTCTTGTTGGAAAAGGACTGTCTGGATCAACTGGGTTTGACAGATTAGTGGAAGAAAACTCTGCTGAGATTCACAATGCTGAACAGCATGCAGGGCTCAGGGAAGTCCTGCCAGAATCACCCTTCCAGTCCCCAGTTTCCAAAATAATTTAACAAAAGCATCCCATTCTTCTTTTTTCAGAATGAAATATCAATTAATACTTCTAGTTCCTATTGTTCTGTGAAACATAATTGGGAGGAAACTGTTTTGAGTAAATCTCAAGGTGTGATATATTAGGGTATTTATATTTTTTAAACAAAAGAATCAAGGCTTAACAAGAATATATTTTAGATAGTTATTCTTAATTAGTGAAAGTGCTTCTCAAATGCATACCATAATAAAATAAAGAAGACCTACGTCATCTTACTTTCACATTTCCCATGAGCTGAGCTTTGCCTACCTTGTAGTAGTTTTCGTCAGCACGAAGTGCTTTGGAGAGTCCAAAATCACTGATCTTGGCATAATGTTGAGTGACCAGCAACACATTCCTCGCAGCCAGGTCTCTGTGCACAAAGTTGCTGTCTTCCAAATACTTCATGCCCATGGAGACCTGGTGAACCAGCTCTATGATGTTCTTATCCTTGACTTGCCTGGAAGTCACAACAGGGTCATTAACTGTAGCAGACGGCACTCCATGCTCCCCATACACACAGAAGGTGAGCCCAGGCGCTCCACATTCTTAAACGACAGGAATCTCTCATGGTGACAAATAACCTTGTTAGTGTACAGCCACTCAAGACCGACACGTTCAGTGTTCAACAGGATTGATTTTTCCACTGTGCTTTGAACTGTACTAAAAGCCCTGGGACAGAGGGCTCAGCCCTGACTCACAGACAGCCAAGCACCAAGTCAAATCCTTGTCCCAGTTAGTGTCAGGCAGGTCACAACCCTGAGTTTCCATTTCTTACTTGGAAAGTAGAATAACGACTTCTCCCTGCTACTCTGTCTTACTCCAAGTGAACTCTACGTCTCAGCAAAAGCTTTAGATGTGCACAGTGTGATCAGTGTGGACGATGGAGGGAGTCAGTTAACAGTAACTGATATTTTGCTTTTTAATATTTACTTATTTTTGAGATAGGGTCTCACTCTATCGTTCTGGGTAGAGTGGCATGGTGTCAGCCTAGCTCACAGCAACCTCAAACTCTTGGGCTCAAGTGATTCTCCTGCCTCAGCCTCCTGAGTAGCTGGGACTACAGGTTCCCACCACTATGCCTGGGTATTTTTTCTATTTTTGTAGTACAGATGGCATCTGGCTCTTGCTCAGGCTGGTCTCAAACTCCTGCACTCAAGCGGTCCACCTACCTCAGCTTCTCAGAGTGATTATAGACCTGAGCCACCATGCCCGGCTTAGTAACTATTATTTTTAGAAGTTACAGGAACTTAGATGTCAGCCAGACATATGTAAGACATAGCTGCTATCCCTTGGAAAATGTTTCTTTTAAATGTTTGTTTAAGGAGTGTTCGTCCTGGTGAGGGGAGATTTCTTGTCAAGACATTCTGAGGATGATTCACTGTGCCAATACAGAGTGAGAAAAGGAAGAAAGACAAAATCATCAGAGTTTTTCTCTAAGCAATAATAGATAAAAGAGCTGGGTCCAAACACTATGTCTCCCTTTGTTCCAAGGTCCACCACTTCTGTGCCTTCGGGAGCACCGCACGGTACCTGTTCTGCTGCAGATACTTGTTGAGGGGACCCAGCTCCGCCATCTCCATGACCAGCATCCAGGACTCAGCCTCACAGATCCCGATCATGCGCACAATGTACGGGTTGTCCAGCTGCTGCATGACGTTGGCTTCCGCCAAGAGCTCATCTTTGAGAGCTGGGTCGTTGGCCTCATTCTTCAGTATTTTCACAGCCACTGTTTTTACAACCCTGCGAAAGAAATCACGACACATAGACACTTTCCCAAATGGCTTACTTCTAGATAATCATCTGTGAAATACAATCCCTATGCAAAAACAGTCTCCTGGACACATGTTTGGCAGAATGGAAATGTGTCTGGAGAAGCCTGTGATGGGCGACTCCCCTTCCACCCGAATCCTCTCCTTTTATAGACAAAGCGAGCAAATGGTACTGAAGGATGCCTCGACCAAGCGAAATCCCTGACTGTGCAATAGTCAAGGAATTTTCAAATAAACCTTACCAACTACAGCATATTAATACCTAGATTCCTGTGGCATCTTGTGACGTACCATCTCAGAGTATGCATAACAAATGTGAATTTTAATTTCTTTAATATAAGTTGAAAGTGAATTTCTGGGTATAGAATTTAAAAGTGTACATTTAAATTTAATACATTTTAAAAGTATATATTTAAATACATTTGAAAGCTAAACAACTGTGCTGAGAGAAATGTGAAAATGTTGAATAAAACCTAAGTGGAAGGTGGGCCATGTTTATTGGTTGGAAGACATGATATTATAAAGACTTTTTTTTTGCCCCAAATTGATCCCAAAAGCCTCTCCTGTCTCCAAGCCCTCCAGTGGAAAATATGTATCCACAGTCATTATCTATGTTAATTTTCATTTTTAACCAAAGAATTAAATATCACAGACTTTCACAAACCAAGAAAATTGAAGCCTTAATACAGGAAGATCTATATTCATTTTACAAAGTAATTGTGACGTATGTACATATATTTTAAAATAAGCCTCAGGGCCCATTGGATTGTGTGTGTGCCTGTGTGCCCTTGTGTGTGTACTTGTGTGTACGTCTGTACATGTGTGTGTACGTGTGTGCTCACACACACACGCACAGGCCCAAGGGGGAGGACAGCCTAGCAAGCAAGAGTCTCTGTGCATATTTATACTTTTGTCTATACTTTTGGCCCTTGAATCACATAAATTACCTACTCACAAAAAAGATTTTTTAACCAAATCCCTTAAATTTAAAATAGCATGAAACAACTATGCCTAACCACATTTGTATTAGTATCATACCAGCCTAACAGTGGGTCTGTTTCAAAGGACTTTGGTATTCTTACTATTCATTCCATGTGTGATGCCTTCCAAAGACCAAATGAAATGCAAAAACAAAGCTAATGAATAATTATACAACTGATATTTGGAATCAAGAATTTTCTGGGTAAGAAGAATGAGACACAATTGTAACAACCAAAGGAAATACATGAAAATGCTACCGTTGTCATTGAATGATTTCACTAATTAAATAATCCATATATGTACGTGCATATGACGATCTAAAAGATACACACACGATAACTAGTTAATAGTCCCAGCATTTGGGTGATACAAATGTGATGTCTTTTCTTCATAGGTTTCTGCTTGTTTCTGTTTACTAGTTTTCTACTAGTAATGTGTTATGTGTTACCTCTAAACTAACATAAGCTATTATATCCATAGCTGATGCACATAACAGTCGCTTTTGTTATCATTGTACCAGAAGTTGACAAAAACTATAATGTTGATGACAAAGGGCTTGGCCGTGCCAGTCCACGTTCTGTGTTTGGGACTAGGTGAGTGCCGTGGGCGTGCTCTCAGGAGTCTGTGGGGCATGAGCCACGTGGGGTGAGTCTGGCAGAGACTTACTTCTTCATCTGGTAGTAGCCCTTCTTCACAGTGCCGAAGTTACCAGAGCCCAGCTCTTTGTCTTCCAGCGTCAGCAGCTTCCGGTCCAGGTAAACCTCCTTGGGCCTCATCTCCTCGGGGTCGGCGTAGGGGCTCTCGTACACCTCCGTGTCCATGGGCAGGGCTTCCCGCTGAGGGCCTGCAAAGCAGTCAGGAGACATACAGCCCAGGGCAGGAACCCTTGGGGGGATTCATCCTTCCAAGGATGAGATGGGCGTGTAAACATGAACTCAGATTAGCACCCATGTTATAGAAGAGGAGAAATTCTGAGGAGGTGCCATGGACATTTTCAGTGCTGCTAATTTATTATGAGGGAGATGGAGAAAGACCATTTCATTCAGCAGCCCTGCCACTGTTCTTGGGCATCTGACGTCTGCCACCTGCCACTGGCTAGACATTAGTGTCTCTAAGGCTGATCCTTGCTACACTGCAGTCTCTGGCAGGGGGATGAATTTGTAAGCCAGCCCTACTAACTTACAAGTGACCACACTCTTTGTTCTGTCAATGTCCAGTGAATAAAAGTGAACCTCTCACCTCTGTCTGCAGTCCAGGGCGCTACTTCTGGCTCATAAGGATTGAATGACACAGTGCTGTCTGGCCGGCTCCCCTGGGAAGGAGAGGCCTAAAGCACACAAAGACAACAGGTCAGTTTTCTCCATCAGTACGCTGGGAAGGTGATCTGTGTAATTATTTCTATTTCCAAATAATCACATTTTAACTTATGCAGGGAAGACAAAGGAAAGAATTAAGAAAGACAAGGAAGAAAACAGTTTATCTCTTTCTTCGGGCGATTATTTGGATTCTGCAAGGTCCAAATAAAGCTCATGCTACTACAATTCCAGAAATGCTGTCAGACCGTTAGGGGTCTGGTGACAGAGTTAATTCTAGTTTTCCAGGTAAAAGTCCCTCCCTACACACACATCCTTTCATATCTTTCTAAAAGCTACTGAGGATTTTCGTGTTCCCCTTGGATTCATTTTCCTCCTTTAAACTCTTGCTCTTCAATTTCATGTTACATGGAGGTTATATAAAGAGGAAATTTAATAACCACCCGCTGTTCCCACCTGTGTCCTAACTCCAACATGGGTATGCCTTCTTAGGAGCAATCAGCATCTTTATCTTCAGTGGAGATCTAGCAACCTTTGGGTGGATGTCAGAGGGTGGTTAGTGAGCTAGAAGGCCCCACAGGCCAGTTGCCACCACCCAGGCTGCTGCCGCTAATTGTGATAATCATGGACCCCATGCCATGTGGAATCCTCTTTGCTGACGGGAGGGAAGGAATTCTTCCTCAGACCCACAGCAGGTAATGGAAGCATGATAATGAAACCGAGCTTTGCTGTCTGTCACTAACGCAGCCTTCCTGATTATTTGAGAACATCAATTTGCACCAGGACATAATGAGGGAGAAAAACATCCACATCTTTTATTCCTATGGACTTTGCCCTTGGAAAGTATTTATCTTGAGTTTTCCTGACCCATTTTAACCCCCCAAATTAAAACCAGATTATCACTACTAAGTTTAGTTCTCAGTAAAACCATAATTTGAACCCTTTTGTTTGGATGTGAATTGAGTAGCAAGTTCCTATGTCCACGTTCCTTCTCAGTGCCCAAACACTGGCCGCGAAGAAATGAGATGCTGCCAGATTTTGGAGAAGTTTTAAGGAACAGAGACATGAAGCTTAACATTGCACAGTCACGTATCTCACAGCACACACCAACTCCTTACTGCTCTAGTGGTATGACAAGCCCAAAAGCCAAGTCAGATAATGAAGTCACAACGTGCCACTCCCACCCCTGGCCATTTTTCCCCAGACACCTGGACTCCCTCCTTTCACACTGTCTGCGTTTGTCAGAGGCAGGCTCCCCCCCATCTCACAGGGGCCCCACCCTTTGGATGAGACTAATGACTGCTCTGATTTGTCACAGGAGTATGGTCGCATCCATTTCTTACAGACTATCTCAGCGCTCCTCCTGAACTACTTAATGAAAGTAACTATGATCCAGGAAGAATGAAATTGGAATATAAGTTTTGGGGGATACAGGCATTCATTTCTTCCCTGGTAGCTGTGCTATGCCCATGGCTGGTGCTCCATCAAAATGTGATGAATGAATGAATCCAAAAATGAATGTATGAAGAACATTTCTTAAGGCTGAAGATGTGAAGTATAAAACTAATGTGATTGAAAATTAAGCTCTCTCTCAAGTCTTCATATTAATAGAAAGAAATAAGCATGGATAATTCCCAGTGACAATCTCTTTTAAACATTCACATATGATTATAGGACTACAGAAGGTGTGCTGTGATTTCACTTCTGTTCTCCAGGGCAGGAAGACTTTAAAAAGGCTTGTTGCAATTAGACCAGAATGCAATTATGTAATTACCTAACATATGATTCCTGTGGGGAAGTGGGGTTGTACAAATATGCTGAAAATGACAGTAGTGTATCAAGAGAAAGTAAGGATTAGTAGAGATGAACATGGGGACTCTAATCGCCTAGACTTGAAAAAGTTGTTGCCTACTCTATCTTAGAGTATGGATAAGGAAATGGACTGCGGATCTCCCTCGGAAGTTTGGGCTCCATACTTTCAGCCAAGGCTTCATTTCCATGCTGCCCAACACAGACCACCTCTTGATTATGAAAGAACTGGCCTGCCCCACAGTGCCCCATGCCAGCTCCCTCCTAGCTAAGCCCCTGGCTCCCTGCCCCCACTCCTTTCTGTAACGGATGGGATTAGAGCAAAGGATGGCACCATGCTTGGAAGACTGTTCTCCGAAGGAAATGGGAGGTTTCCTATTGATTCAGTTAAAACAGCAGTGGTTACTTTATGATAATGATGAAGGTATAAAATGTACATTTCATTTTCCCCCAAGTACTGCATGAATATGCCATTTAGTAGAACGACACCTAAAACAACCTCTGGATGTGACTGCTCGGTTGAAAAGAAGAATTTAAGAACTTTGTGAAGAATGAGCACAAAGGTATAATGACAAATTGTAAAAGTATCCATTATTATTAAAAATTTAATGCAATGTTAATTTTAATGAAAAATGTGCCTCTGGTCCACATTATTATTGTTTGCCATTGTTCTTTCTGTTTGCGTCTGATGGTCTGTGAAGTCCCAGTCAATAGTGTCATGTTTTCTGCATAATAAACTAGGTGCAAATGACTTGTCCACGGTTCCTTTTTTCCCCCATTTTGCCAAAACTCAACACAGAATTGAAAACCTGCAGGACCCCACTAGATGGCGCTTTGTGCCTTTGCTTTCAAATTTCCAAAAGAGCAATTGGTATATTTCTTTACGTTTTATAAACTCAGGTAATAACAGATCACTCCACAATAATAACAATAATTTATTCAGTTATACATTATGATCCCTCACTTCTTGCTCACTTAAAGGCAAATAGAACATGTATCTGACAAATACTCTTTGAATACCTTGGTTTAAAAACTGGGCAAAGAGAAAAAAAAATATCACTCTGTTGAACTGACAGTGAGTTTTAAAATACTCCGATTATTAATGTATACATGGGAATAAAACATGAAAAAATGAATTTTAATTTGAAATGCTGGGACACATATTGTTTTAATCCTTTTAGAGAATATGCCTTTGAAATGGGAAGCTAAAAAGCTGTAAGTTTTCAGGGATGTTATTGTCCAAACTCTGCCTATTTTCCTTAAGAGAAGGACAGGGTTATGGACTTAAAGCAGCAGAGAAGAAAATTCCAAGACTAACAAGTTTCAATCACTGAAGGACTACCAGAAGTTGTATTTCTTAGGTAACTTCCTTTATATTTTACGGTATAAACACGCTACTGATTTCTTTCTTTTTTTTTTTTTTTGAGACAAAGTCTCACTATGTCACCCTCAATAGTGTGGTAGCATCACAGCTCATAGTAACCTCAAATGCTTGGCTTAAGCAATTCTCTTGCCTCAGTCTCCCAAGTAGCTGAGACTATAGGTGCCCGCCACAATGCCTGGCTGTTTTTTTTGTTGTAGTTGTCATTGTTGTTTAGCTTGCATGGGCCGGGTTCAAACCTGCAGCCCTGGTGTATGTGGCCGGCGCCCTATCCCCTGAGCTATGGCCGTCGCCCATGCTACTGATTTCTAAAGAAAAGTTAAAAATGCATCTGCTTTTAATAATTTTCTCTCAAAGTCGCAATTTTACTGTAACTGATTTTATTTCTATTGCTATACATTTAAACTATTAACCAGACTTTGTCAATTGTACAGTGTTCAAATAATGACCTTCACATGTACATGACTGCATATAAATGCAAGAACATCTGTATGATAAATATTTAGAAATAAAATGGCAGAGTTGAGTTATATGTACTTTTAATTTTGCAAAATCACCTATGTTACAGAAAGTATCATTTTATACTTCTCCAATAAAGTGTGAAAGTGCTCACCCCTCACATCCTTGCTGTGACACAGTGTGTTACTAATCTTTTTTGTTTGAATCTATTTTATAGGTGGGCATTGCTGGACATCATCATATTAACTTGCATTTCTTTTATTATGAAGTTGAACAACATTTCACATGTTTAAGAACTATTTATATTTGCTTTACTTTATTCTATCTGCTGATGTTCTCTGCCCATTATCCCATGAGATAGCTGATTTTTTGCATTGATTTAAAGAATCTCTCTCTAGTAAAGCCATTCACCTTATATATGTGTTATCATTATTACTACTTAATTTCCAGTTTCTTATTTCTCTTTTGGTGATGTTACAGTTCTTATCCACGCACGTATTTCTTTATTTTTATATGGTCGTATTTACCGTATCTTCAATCATTTTAAGACATGTTCTCCTATAGTCTAAAGGTCTACTGAAACATTTTTTCTCTCTCAAACACTGAGTTAAAATTACTTCTCTGTTTTATGGTCAACAGATTAAGAACCTCTGGAGTACGACTACCGGCTTGGAAAATTATCAGATAAAATCTCAGTGCTTTTGTGCTTTGTATTTATGTTATTTCTAGTAAGTACTTTAGGCAATCGACTTCATGAATTGGTGCCCAATTATATGATAAAATGTTTGGGAAAGCACCAGTTAATATAAAAATTAAAAATATTAATGAAAGACTCAACTTTATCCCAACAATGATAAAAATGAAAAAAAAAAAAAAAAGAAATCCATACATTTTATATATACATTTTTGGGGGAGGGGTGAGTGAAATGTAAGTCATTAAAAAATGACTTCTTGGGCGGTGCCTGTGGCTCAAAGGAGTAGGGCACTGGCCCCATATGCTGGAGGTGGTGGGTTCAAACCCAGCCCTGGCCAAAAACTGCAAAAAAAAAAAAAAAAAAAAAAGACTTCTTTCTATTTTCCTTAAAAAGTCAATCATAGAGAAAAATACAGAAATCTGATATCAACATTATTGCCTCAAGAAGAAAAATAGCTTCTCTAGTTTCAATGTCTTCTCTTCTCTACACGTTATATTTAGGGTGCTGCATCAGCCACAGCCCTAATGAAGTGACAGCGCACGCAACACTCTCAGTCCTCACCGGGCAGCACACCTCATGAAGCCTTGGTGTTCCCGCCATCACAAGGTCATTTGCATAGTCAATTACCAGAACACTGCAACAGATTCTGGCCACCAAAACTAAGTTGGCTGTCTGTGGAAAGATTTTCCAGCGTGAGAATTAGCTACCACTGACTACACTGTCTTAAAGTTACACTGGAGTGGAGAAAGCACATTACAATTGATGGATTTCCAGCAAATGGACTGAGGACCCACATGAAAAGCACAGCGTGCACGTGAGGGGTGGGCTGCCGAGGGAGGACGGTGTGGATGAGGGCTACACACAGCACAGAGGCAGGGAAGCAGGATGGTTGGGGGGGGGGGACAGGCACACACAGGGCAGGCAGGAGGGCATGAGCTGAGGGCAGGTCAGTCCTACCACTTAGTCAGGGACAGCAAGCAGGGATGCTTTAGCACCTTTCTGTGGCCAGGCTTTGGGAAGGAGTATGATTTGATTCTTGAGATTATTCCACCCGCTGACCAAGTCTAGAAACCACAATGGCAAAGAGAATAGTAAACGTTTCAGAAAACAAACACAGGATACCTTTCACCACACGCTATGTTAACTTGCTTCTGTAAGTGCACTGCTAACCCCCTTCTGGCTCTCCTAGTGCGATTTACTGCAGGCAGCACTTGCTCACCGGGAGGGCTTCCAGAAAAGCCTACCTACCACTTGGGCAGAAGTATCTAGAAAAATATTTGGGAAATATTTTCCAGTGAAGACTATAAAAGTAGAACTATTATATTTAGTAGCCTGTACTTTATATGGAATTATTAAGTCACAAGCTCAAGACAAATTGCCCTAAAGAAACTACAAGTAAATCTGAGTGCTCAGCTGTGTTATTTTAAGGTAGGTGCTGGTTTTATGGTGAAAAATTCATCCAGTTGTACATGGAGGGCCTTGCATTTTCTTTTCTTTCTTTTTTTTTTTTGCATGCATTTTACCAGTCAATAAAAAGGTATTCCAAAATATCTAAATTCCTGAAGACATTATGTCATGAATGGCTAAATATAGGGCTTGATGTTCTTTTAAGAGTTCTCAGCCCTAAGCCCTCATTCACCTAATGGAAAATGGAGCATATAACAGTCAAGTAAGGTTGCCATGACCCATGTAAAGGGTAAAACAAAGTGGTGATATCATAAAGGTGCTACATTATAGACATTGATCCCAGAGTTCATTGACATTTTAAGTAAATCCATATTCCCCTGCCACATTTTTTTTTTTTTTTTTTTGAGGCAGAGCCTTACTCTGTCACCTGGATAGAGTGCTATGGCATCACAGCTCACAGCAACCTCCAACTCTTGGACTCAACCGATCCTCTTGCCTCAGCCTCCTTAGTATTTGGGACTATAAGTGCCTGCTGCAATGCCTATCTTATTTTTCTCATTTTAGTAGAGACCAGATCTTGCTCTTGTTCAGGTTGGTCTTGAACTCTTGAGCTCATGCTATTTACCCTCTTTGGCCTCCCAGAGTGCTGTAATTACGTGTTCTCCCCATTTGATAATAAGGGGTGCCTGGACGGGGTCCCCTGCTTCAACGTGGGTTTAGCCCCTGAGCAGCAAAAGGCCTTACTGGGGGCAGAAAGTATATGTGTATTTGGCTTTCTATAGATGTTTTTCAAAGGTTAATAGTCAAAAAGTGTAGAGAGTACACTTCAGGGATGGCATTAATAGGGCATCAAAAGTTCATTCTGAAGTCCCCAAGAAAGGAGCAGGAAACTAATTTCGGCTTTGAGTACGAGTTGTACACAAGCTCCTAAGAGTCTGGAAGGAGAAGCGAGATGAGGCCCCATGGATTATGCATGTGTGTTAACATGGACGGTTCAAGGATGAAACCATTTCCCAGATCTGACAGGAGGCCTATTTCTGATTTAACATCGAATTTCATCCTCATTGTGTACACTTTTTGAAAATGAGGATAATTTATCCTAGCTGAGAAATTAAGAAAACGTGGCTAATGGAGCACCGTGGAGAGGCTGAGCCTATCTAACACTCAGCAGTGAACTCGGTTTATCAAGGGGTGTGTTGTGAAGGGCCACCACTCTAGCCAGTTACAGCATGCCTCCCGTTTGTGACAATGAGGTTGTTCTAATAACACTTACCGCAGGATGGGAACCTGGAAGTTGTGGACGGCTTCCAAAATTGACATTTCCTAGTTAGGAAGAGTGGCGACAATTACTGCTCTAACAGCGAAAACCACCCAGTTCTCCTCCCTGCTGCAGACCCCTCACTGGGACTGGACGGGCTGCAGAGTGAGAAGCGCTCACTTTGATCCTCCTTTACATTTTTGCCACATGCAATTAAAACAAATTGGTTTTTTAAAGTTAAAGCACTCAGCTGTTTTCTGATTCACAATATACAAAATTAGAGTGACCTGACATCGTTTTAATCAGTTAGTAAAAATAAGGCCTCATCTAACCTGAATTTGTAATAGGACAAATTTAAAATGAGGCTGATTGTGACCGGTATGTCAAAAACAGAGACTCCAATGTCTCAGTAACTCACCCTGTGCGCCGATTTTTTGACACGGAACTGTAAGAACTCTCAGCAAACCATCTGCTTTATAAGAATAATGCTCAACTAGCTGAAAGAGAAGAAAGTCAGAAAATGAGGTAAATAACGAGATCAGGAAATAGAAAAATCATGACTGAGCTGTTGACTGCCCTTTGGGCTTTCATGGTGACCCCAGGACAGTAAGAGCTTCTGTCTGCACAGCATCCATTATCTGCGGTGTCTGGGTGTGGGGTGGGGGTGGAGAGATGGGCACACAGCTGAGATTTCCCTCTTGGGCAGGGGGCAGTAAACTTTTTCCGTAAAAGTCTAGATAGTGATTTTTAGGTTTTTGTGGGCTTCACATCATCTCTGTCACCTGTTCCTTATCTATTTGCCTCACCTGTGGGACAAGGGGCATAATCTCTTTAAAACAATCTCTTTAAAAGCATAAAAAGTATCTCTTCAGGACTACACAGAAACAGTCTGAAAGCTAAATTTGGTCTGTGGGTTTGCGGAATATCAAAATAGGGTAGTGCAGAAATTACCGAGTCTCAGGAAAACAGTAGCAGGGCCCTGGAGTTGGAGTACAGAACAAAGGCTGTCAAGGTAAATGAATGAGACCATGCACATCAAAATGGAAGATTTTACTGGAATTTTTGATGAATTTTCCTAACCACAGTGCTTAGAAAATATACAGTTAGAAATATTAATATTTAATTAGGGGCTGGATACCATGATTTAGCAGAGGAACCAATAAAAATAGTAAAGGGCCTTGGGAAGATGGTTTTCAACCATTGAGATGTTTGGCTTTATGCTGAGTGCACAGCCTTAGATGCTGTCTGGAATATATAGGCTTTTAGGTGCCTTACATGCCAGAAGGCGATATTCCTGACTAACATCCCTGACATGCTCTAGGTGGCTAGTACAGGACAGGTTAAATACTGTTTCAAATCAAGACAATTAAAATAGAGCTTGTAGTCTATAATGAGATTCGCTAACCAGCCACAAAAGCAAAAGACAATGTTAATGTCATGGTTAATATGTTAGAATATTATAATGTCTGGCATTTGCTAAAGCAGTATTTTCTTTTCCAATTACAGCACTAGGAACCAAATCACATTAGGCAGTAATTACTTGAAGTTTAAAGGGACTGAGGGTTCGTGATCTGTTTTTTAAAATGACAGGACTTTGAGTTGAGCCTTTTCTTCCATATCAGCTGTGGGTGTGGTTCCTGGCTGGGCCTGGGGACACAGGGATGTGCCTCATTATGCCCTTTGTCCCACAGGTGAGGCAGCTGTTGTTCCTGAGGGTTGGTTTCTCCTGTCTCTGAGTGCACTGGGACTACGGATGCTCTGCTGAGACGATGCAGGCATATTACTGTTACCGTGTCTCCCGGGTCAGCCAACACAGCTGTGATGTGAAAGTAAGACGGGCAGTTTGTGCTCAATACAGATCTGCAATAAGCAGTGAGGGGCATTATTTTTAGTGCTCCTCAGTGCCTAGTTAGCTCCCAAATTTGAGTTGAGAATTTATGAATAATTGGGTCGACAACAAGCCCCTTTTTGACCAAGGCTGGAACACTCCCGTACAAGTGACAGCCTGGACTGCAGGAAGTACTTACTTCTTCAATTGCCTTAATTAACACAGAGAGACTCGACTTGCGATGAGGAAGGCACCTGGCATTGAGTATGCCCTTCAGCCTCTCTAGCTCCCAGGACGGTCTGCTTCGCCGTGCCCAAGCCTCCTTCCCCACAATATTTTCTGTGTATTCATTTTGCTTTTCTATGTTCTAGTTAGAATATCTTAGGAAGAAATACTTCCTAGCTCCCCAGCATAGGGCATTTTGTTAAAACTCTGGACACAGCCCTGAATGGACATCCCCTTGCAGCACCGAGGGCTGAGGGACCATGGATAAGCATGGAACATTCTAGAACCTCTGATGGGGCAGGTGGGGCAAGAACCAGGCTGCTGCAGGTCTGGGAGCACAGCGCCAGCCTGGGGTGGCCTGGTTCCTCTCGAGTCTGAGATCTGTGGGGAAGAAGGCCTCCAGTGCCCTGTGCTGTGCCTGCCAGGAGGGGTGGATGTGTACCTGCCAGAGCGTGTCAAACTTCTTCCCCTCGGGGATGGAGAGCTTGCCGGTCTTGTCCTTGTCAATGCGGTAGTGCAGTACCTTCCCCTCATGTAGCAGGCACAGGGCGTAGGAGCCATTGTTGTCTCTAGCCCTGATCCTGCAAGAGAGGACATGGCGTATCAGCCCAGGCCTGCCAGTCCAAGGAGGGAGCCTGGGGACAGCGCCCTGGCCCATGTGGTCAGCAGCCACTCTCTGGAACCTGTGGGCCTTAGGGTCAAGATCATTGTCCAACCTACCCAGGTAGGCTAGCTCACGGTTCAGGAATGCCACCAGTGAGCTTGCCACAAGAAATGCTAGCAGGTCGGGGCTGGACCACAGCTCAGGTCCAGCAGGGAGCTCTGGGTGGTGATCAGGAGAGCCTGGTGCTCAGCCAGCAATGCCACTCCCCGGGGCCCTGAGAGTCTGGGGAGCCTTCTGGACTCACCTTTCTTCACTGGGGTCTGCACTCGGGTCAGAGCCACAGAACGACAGCACCAACACCTGGCTTGGGGGTGCAGCTGGTGTGTCTAGGGGGCATTTTAGGCAGGAGCCTCTGGGTCACAGATGCAGGGATGTGCAGGCCCTATGCTCCACCACCTTCACCCGTCCCACTCTCCCAATTGCACAGAAGCGATGTTAATGAAAACATCATTCAGATGATGGTACTTTCAGATATAGTCCCAGAAGGAGAAAACAACATCCACTGTGGGATGAGGGGGCAGCAGGTGAAACCATAGCTGACCAGGCCAAGGCTCCACTGTCCCAATCATGGGTGACCCTCAGCGCCACCCCTGCCCCAGGTCCTGGTGAACTGAGACTTGACAGTCTGGTAACAACAGAGGAACGACCCACCAGAATGCATGAGAGGGAGACCTCTGACCTCCAGGGAGACCTGGAGGACCTGCGCAGGTCAAGGTCCAGGTGGAGGCAAAGGGCACAACATGGGAGTGAGTCCCCAGTCTAGCTTCTTCGCTGTCACAGCTGCCGCCCTCTCTTCCCCTTTCAGCAGCTCTGGCCCTTCAGATCATGAGACCTTAGAAAGGGTGAGTCTTGAAAGTCCTAAGAAGTCTCTTCAGCCACTGAGGAAGCTGAGGTCCCAAACCGCCAAGAAGCTCACCCAAAGGCACCACGCTCAGGGCAGAGCTCAACTGGGCCCGGCTGCCAGGGACCCTTGAGCGCATGCTGGGGGAGTTTCTGATGTTTCCTGTCAGTTGCAAGAGGTCAGATCCATGGCCATAATGAGAGATGAGATGGACTTCAGAGCCGCATGTGGCCATGCTTTCCTTTTCCCTGCCACTGAGATGCATCTTGAAACTAATCTCTGAGACTTAAAAGCTAAACTATGGCATGGTAGGTCGTGACTCTAAAAACAAATGTCTTTTCAAGTAGCATGTGGCCATGCACTGTGGACAACTGTCCTCCACATCCCATTGTCCAGGGCTGCTGGCGAGGGTGTGGGACACACACCCAGACTCTGTGTGGCCTCAGCAGCAGCTGTGCTGAACCCCCTACAGTGAAAGTAGCTCCTTCCTCCCAACCAGCTGTAGTGGCCAGCTACATAAGTATGTGTGCCCTTACACAGCCACATGGCCAGTTACAGCCAGTAGGTGGTGACTGTTAAATAAAAATAAATAAATAAATAAATAACCAAACCATATGGTAAAACATATTTTTAAGCGAAGAGAGAACTGAGTCTATTCTGTAAAGCAGCCATTTTACAGCATGGAACTATTTTTGTCTGCTTTGTTTATTCCATACACATCAGCGGCTAACAGGATGGGTGCGAGAAAGAACTCTGCAAACGCCAAAGCATTACCAACAGACACGTGAGCCAGGGACGAGCTGCCTTGGGGGAGTTATGACAACAGGCCATGACACAATATTCTCTTTCACGTCTGCAACCTCAAGGTCACAGAGACAATCAGCAAGATCTGAACCCTGGTTCCTGTATTGCTCTATCTTGCCTTATACTTTGTTAAAACTGATATGAAGGACCACAGATTATGCAGCGAGGGGATGCAGCCAACCTCGTCAGAAATCTGGCAGATACAAATGAAGCCCACCATGGGCCACCATTCCACACTCTTCAGACTGGCAAAATTAAAAGTAATTCTAAGCTTTGCTGGGCAACAACAGAAGCCCTCCTACCCTGCTGGTGAGAGCAGAAGCTGCTTTACCCACTTTGGAAAGCAGTTAGGGTCAGCTCCCAAAGTCAAACCATCTGAAGTCCCCATGGGTCAGAGATTCTTCTCCTATGCACGGGGGACGTGCCTCGCATCCCCAGACAGCATGCTGGGCTCTGCAGCAGTTTGAACTGCCCTGTCAAAACGGGACACAAGCTGGGTGCTCACTGCACACAGTGTGAGTAAATAAGCTATAGGCACTCACAGGACCGGGCATTATAAAGCAATAAAATAAAGAGACAGCATATGGACAAACCATATATGACCCTCACAAACATAAAGCAGACTCTACAATTCTACACATACAAAGTCCCCACACCAACAAGAGCCAACAGTTTTGTTTACAGATGTACATGTAGGTGGAAAAACTAAACACATAAAACCAACAAAAAGCAAGGTGTGATGAACACACAAGTCTAGGAGGTGGCTGGACGGGAAGGGGTAGGGGTGAGTGGAGTGGTCTTCTGATAGCGCTGCCTTGTGTTGGCTTGACAATCTTTCATTAATTTGTATGTACTTGGTTGGGCATGATTATGTCTTTTATATTTCATAATAAAAATGGTATAAAAAGCAAGCTGGTACCAGGAGGAAACAGCACCCCTTGCTTTTGGAAAAATGATTTCTTCAAAGGCCTCCACCACCTTTTTGAGGATCCCAAATGACAGACCTATGATTCCCTGTCTCTGTGTGTGACCCCAGGCAGCCCAGGTCAGCTCCACAGCACAGGTGACCAGCAAGTACGGCCACCAACAGAGGGCACACAGCCTGAGTTGCCCCAAGGCAGCTGGCAGGAAACGAGAGCAGAGAAGGGAAACCCACAGGCCCGGCATCTGGAGGTGGCAGAGACCAGAAGGCTCTTGGCAGTAACCGCCAACAACTGTGAGGTATCTGCTGGCTGCAGGCAGATCCTGGGCTGGGCTATTTTTAATATAACATAGGAGAAGAGCTGGTTTGGGAGCTGAAACCTTGCTCCTCCTCCTGCCTGGGGTGCTAGACTGTTGCCCGCCCCTTGGCGGCCTCGGCACTCCCACCCAGGTTTAGGGCTTCCTCCTCTGGTTGGCTGAGTCAGCTGATCATGGAAGTCCTTGTATATTTTTTGAATAATTTTTCTCAGTGATTCTCTTAGAAGGGGTACACTAACAGATTTGTGTTTTGCTGTTATAAAACCTGGGATTTCCAGGTTTTAAGCTGAAGGTGACGCTGAGAAGTCATCCCAGCTGGCCCTGAGACAGTCCTTGACTTCCGGTGGCTTGGCAGCTCTCCTGGGGTGGGCAGCCTTGGGCTCTAGCATGAGCAGGCCTCACACCTCGCAGGCGCTAAAGCTCTGCATGGAGGTGAGGGAGGAGAGAGTCAATTCTGCTGAGGCATAGCCTGGAAGTGCTGAACCCCTTCTCTACCCTTCTGCACCCTCCTGGTGGGGGCAGAATGTGTGGTGATGAGGGCCAGGCACTGAGGGGACAAGTGAGGACCTGGGATGTAGTGGGATGCTGAGGCAGCCTCCCCCAAACTGCCTTGAGTCTCCTGGGCATGCCCTCACCCACTAGGTGTTCCCATACCTTTTTTCCATGGCTGAGTGTAGCATGACTAGGCAGACCATCAAAGTCAGGAGGGGAAGGAAGTGCCTGGGATTGGCCATGTGCAAGATGCACACAAAATGAACCACTCACTGTGCCTGGGATGGGTGTGCAAAAAGAGAGGGCTGACGCTGGGGTGGGCAGTCCTCACCCAGACCATCTACACAGCACCTGCTTCTCAAGGAGAGCTGGGGCGAGGGAAGGAGAGGATGTGGGAGCCCATGTGTCCTGAGCAGTGTGCATGCAGGTAAGAAGCAGGAGAAATGCCAGCCCTACTGATCCATGAAAAGCCAAAGAAAAGGCAACTTCTGAGTGCTTTTTCCTTGCACTGCAGCAACATTGGGCACATGTGCATTCCACACAAATGATGAGAACAAGATTAGTCCAGAGCACTGTCCACATCTGGGGCCACCCCAAGCTGTTCCTAACACATTCGCCTTTTTAAAAATTGTGTCACAAATGCCTTCTTGATCTCTCCCTCTGCTGTAGCTCATAAAGGAGAAATGAGTTCATGCTTCTTCTCTTCTAGCTTATAGAGGACTTTGATCAGCATCAATGAGGTGATATTGACATCAACCTAGGACTCCCTTTGAACTTTTAACTTCAGACAGGTCACAGTTCTTTATGCTGACCTATGGCTGCAAAACCACGTGTGCATCAAATAAAATGACATACTTTGATCAATTACAGCAGCATAGGAGAGCCTGATGGGACACAGTTTTTGTTGTGGCAACGGAGGCTTGTGACAGGCCAACAGTTTCATTCACTAGTGAATAAGCAGGCTTTTTCTAAGCCCACAATCACTCTTGAAACTTAAATATAGAAAAAAAGTGATTTGAAACTTGATTGGGGAAATGTGAGTGGCAAATAAGGGCAAAGTGGGTCTGGCTTATGGGCAAGTACTGTTATCAGCATCGTAGGCCAGCAGGACATGGGGCACCTGGACTCAGGACACCCACATTAAAGGGAGGACTGCACAGGGGAAACCTCCTTCAATTCTGCAGGAAAGTATTCCTAACATGGGACACTCTGGAGTCCCACAGATGAATCAAACATGAGCTCAAAAAAGATCATCTAAAACATAAGGAATCATGAGTCATGAGAAAAGTGGGAGGGAGGGAAAGAGGAAGAGAGATAGAGATTTATATTCCCCCAAACTTTCCATATTAGAGTAACCAGATATAGAATATAAAGTATATATGAAAAATTTAAAGAAATAAATGATGAAATCATAAAAATGAGCACTCTAAGATATTCTCAAAAATGCTCAGAAATATTCGAAAGAAAAGCCAAACAAATAGAACTGCTAGAATTTTTTTAAAAGTATAATTGATGGAAAAAAAGTTAGTGAATCAATATAACAGCAGATTAGACACAGACGAAGCAAGAATTAGTCAACTGGAAGTTCACTGTGGGTAAATTCAATGATGTTACCCACAGTGTCAGACACAGAAAAAAAGGCAATGAAAAATAAAATAAAATATAGAGGATAATCGAGAAGGCCTACCATATGTTTAATAGGAATTTCTGAAGAAAGAAATGGTAAGATGGAAGGAGAGTAACATTTGAAGAAAGAAAAACTAGCCCCATGTTTTTCAGAACTAAAGAAAGAAAAGAATTCATGGATGTGAGAAGCACAGATATGTTCAAACATTGGCTTAGCATTATACCTGTTACCTTATTCATTTCTGTAATGACCAAGATACAATATCCTATCATTTTATTATTGAGTAAACTAAGATTCAGAGAGTGAAATTAAGTCTAAATCACAGAGCTATTAAGTGACAGGGCTTGTCTGATTCATGGTATGAATTTCTTTACTATCTCACTGAAGTTTCTAAACATAGAAGTAGTTATTAATGTTAACTTTATCAAAACCAGTCAAATAGTACAGTATTGGGGGTATGCTACAGGAACATTCCCAACTTCAAATATGGTTATAAACCCTCCAATGAACTATGAAAATCTGAAATTACCACTGTTCTTAATCAAACCTATGTAGGTAATAGGCATCTCAAACAGGCTCAAATATGGCCCCACACCAGCAGTATCAGCATCATTTGAGAACTTGGTAGAAATGAAACTGTTGGTCCCAAACTCAGACCTATTGAATTAAAACTCAGGGAGTGGGCCCCAGAAACCTGCGCTTTGCCCAGACCTGCAGGTAGCTCACATACACAAAAGTTGGAGAATTGCTGCTGGTCTTCACGTACAACCTGTGGAGCCCAAAGTACTGCATGCACCTGCTTTTCACTCTTTATCCTAATTTAGGTTTGTTTCTTGGTCATAGGGAATACAAAAGCATGTTTTCTTAGGAGCTTTCTCATTTTCTCTGGGAAAATGGGCCATCCTGTGAATGACCGTTTTTATGGCTGCCTTCCAGCAAGACATACTTGCCCTGACAAGGCCCTGCAGTACCGGGCATGTGGTGGGGTCGGGGAGAGGGAGGGCATAGGGCATCAGTGAGAGGCGTTGCTCTGATATTCAAAGGTAACAGAAATGTTATCTGGTGCCCCCAAGCCAGGTCCACTCAGCCTGCTCCTGGGATGAAAACTGACACCTCTGATTCTGAATGGACACATCCTTTTTTTTTTGGCCAGCCAGAATCATTGGATCTTCGAGTTCCCAATTGCATAAAACATGGTGCCCACCTTCTTTGGGCATCTGTTGCTATTGCTCATTGTTTTATCCTGCAGGGCCTTCCATGGGGCCCCAAACTTAAGAGGCTTGGGCAGTTGGTGAATAAACATGTCTCTGTGTGTGTGTATGGAGGGGGTGTTGTGCACGAGTGTGTGAGGGAAGAAGTGAGAGGACAGAGAGTGTGTAAGGAGAGAAAGAAGTGGGTGGACATCTGGAAAATGGCTAACAAAAAGGGATGACTAAAAGATTAAAGCAAATTTTCCTCCTTAAAAGGGACACAGGAAAGGAGGCAGCTGAATTTCAGCTGCAGACTGCTAAGAACATGCCACACAGGGAACAGCTCCTGCACCAGCTTGGAGCCTCTGAGGGCAAACCACGGCCTGCACCCTGAGGCTTCCTCCTACCCTTTATTCTTGCTCCACACACAGGGAACAGGCACTTCTTGGAGACTGTCTTAACTAATGTACTGAAGAGCTACCATGGTAAAGGAGCAGGACTCGGCGTCCTGCCCAGCCCAGCAAGGCAGCCATGGCCAGGACAAAGTACTAAGGGCTGGTCCAACCAAAGGGGACAGCTCACCCTTGGGACCTCTGGTGCAGCTGTGCGCACAGGCCCCAGCCCTGCTGCCTCGCCCTTCCCCAACTCATAGTCTCTCAGACCTGGGACCAGAATCGGGACTTCTGAGCTCCTACTCACTTCCACATCCTCCATAGCCTCCACTTAGCTCCCGCAGGCATTGCTCTCTCCCTGGTCGGCATCTCCCAGTGCCTCTCCCCACAGGTCCTCCATGTTTCACACTGGCTGGGCAGCCAAGGACTTCCTCTGGACCTTGTGGGGTAGCTGGGGCAGCAACCACCCATTCCTCCCCACCTAGCCAGACTGTTACCACTCAGGGAACTCTGGCGTCCAGGAGGATGGTGCTCAGCTCTCCTGGTATGGTCTCCTTCCGCCCTTTTCACCTCCTGCCCTGGGGCTATACCAACTGGAACTCACCAGCCATTCCAAAGCTACACACCTAGTCATGTGCTATGTGGCCATGACCTTCTGCCTCCCACAGCCTCCTGCCTCTCACCAAGCTCTCCAGGGGCCTGGAGGCTCCTCATGAGCCTGCTCCTCCACGAGCATCTACCTGCAGCTTCCCTCCTCCTGTTGGGACCCATGACAGCCCACTGGAGGGCCACCACACACTGCCACAGCCTCCTTGAATCTCTGGCCACCCCTCCTTCCCTTAGCACCACTGGGCGAAACTCCAACACCATTGAGTCTAACTAGCCAGATGGCTCTGAAGTTTACCAACAGTGCCTACAATGGCACATGTGCTGAGCAATCGTCCCACCTAAGCACCAGAGATGACAGGTCACCCATGCTTCCCTCCTCCCACCTGGGACGCCACCCTTATTCAAGCTAGCAAGCCACTGGAATGTCTCCTTACCCAGACTGCTTTCTCCAGAGATACAATCCTGTTCTAGATGCTGGGGTTACACCTATGAGGGCAGTGCCCCAGTCTCTACCATTGTGGAGTCCTTCTAGGAGTGGAGACAATAAATAAGTGACCAAAAACAAAGGACAATACAATTCTGGATGGGCACCATGTCATGGTGGAGAGAGGTGTCTCGAGTCTCAGCCTTTGTGGAGGCTACTTGAATTTGGCATCTCCCCCTCACACTAGGCAGGTGAGGGTAAAGACTAAGGTCTGACTCACTCCTCACAGCGTCCATTGTCACAGGCCTGGAGCACCATTTGCTTGAATGCATGATTACTCTGTTGAATAAATGACCATTTTTGTAGCTTTTCTTTTCTTTTTTTTTTTTTTTTAACAGTGTGTACTTCTAACATCAAAAAGTAGAAACTGCAGTTAAAATGACCTTGGTTTGGTCTTCTGGGTATATACCTAGTAGAATTCCCAGAGTTTTAAGGCTACATTGTATTCTGTGAATACATGAATCCTGGGCCACAAGGAGTTTGACAAAGCTTCTGATGACAAACACCTGAAGTCAGAACTTGCTGTTCACCTGAATCACTACCGTACAGCACGGGGCCCTGAGTCTGAGCCCCTTGTGCACAAGACCTTCTAAAACTGACAATAATGTGTTAAGAATCCCATGCTGACTTACCCATGGTCTTCAGAAAGTGGAACAGCAGAAAGGGGGCAAGGAACACACAGTTAATAATTAGACAATCTTTAATAGTACAAAACCACTCTGGCCTGCCTTTTTCCCCTCTTCACCTTTTATTAATGACTGGATAGATGAATGAGTTCAAAAGCCCCAAACAGACTCTCATTTTGCATTCAATCATCCCTTGAAATAAATAACTGTGCTCCTGAGCCAAAGTGGTGCCAGAAGGTGGTGCTGATGAGGTCAAGGTTAAACCTGGATCAGCCACTCAGCTTTGTGTGATCAAACAGGTCAAACACTCAAATGAGGTTTCCAGCCTCAGCTGGTCATATGTGAACATCCGCACTGGCACAGAGGGAGGTGATGGAGGGTGCAGAGCTCAGCACATCCACCTCTACCTGGGAAGCCAGCACTCAGACGATGGCTGAGTATCTAGATCCATGGCTGGTTTGAGGAATAGTCTTTATTGGCTTCTTTAAAAAGAGGTATTAGAATGTTTGAGATGAATTTTTGCAACAAGAAGGCCCAAGCATTTTAGATTTTAATAGGATAGCAAAGAGCCTTACAAGGCCAAGAATGGAGATGGGGAAACAGCTTAGCGTTGGAAACAATAGGAGCAAAATTATTTTAGGTCCATGTAGAATTTCCTGTGCTCAACAATATTTTTTAAGGGCCTAAAAAGCCACAAAATTCCAATCTGAATAAGTAAAAACCTTTTTTGAAAAAGGGGATTATATTTTGTGCACATTTTTCTCAATAAAGCAAGGGTAGAAAGAACCCAAGAGAATGGGAGGCTGAGGAGTCTTCTGGATTGAACTCCTGATTAGATAGATGCTTGGAGACTGTTGTAGCTGTGCCTCTGCCTCTGGTAGTGTGAGCTTTGGAAAATCATCTGGCTTTTCTGTGTCTTAACATCTTTACCTGATAATATTCTCAATATTCCTTACCGAGTTTTATATGTCTCAGAGGAGCTATGCAGGAAATCCTCTTTGAAAAATCAAAAAGACTATATGAACGTAAGGTATTATGTTTATTATCAATGATAAAATGAGTCAAAGCTCTAAAAGTCACAGGTGGATTCATTTATTCAACAAGCATATATTGAGTGCCAACTGGGTACCAGGCATTAATAAATATTGGGGATACAGTGTAAGTAAAAGAGGTAGGATCTCTGTTCTCCGGGACTGGGCAGGCAGACATCAAACAAAAACCACATTAATTACCATTTAAATAAGAGCTTTGAAGAAAAAAATATATATTAGGGTAAAACAGGAGTATGGAACAGGGGAATGTAACTAGACTGGCTGGGGAAGGAAATGACCATCCTCAGGAAATGCTGTTTCTGTTGAACCATGAAGATGAGCAGTAGTGAATATGGAAAGAAAGGATAGAGCATTTTTAAGGTGGAAGGAAAAGCATGTGGAAAGACCCGGTGATAGAAGTTTGAGGAAAAAGAGAAGACTAAAAAAGAGTGGAGTATGTGAAGGAAACAGTACAATAAGAAACTGGAAAAGTAGTTGGGGGTTGTATCACATAGCCTTGAAGATGTTGTAGATCACAAAGTCATCCTAAGGGCAGTGGAAAGCTACAAGAGGGTTTGGGGAAGGAAGTGGCATGACCCAATTTGTATTTTTAAAAAGATAAAAATTGAACTTGTACCTCTGGCCGTGACTGGGTAACTAACACTAGAATTGACCTCTCATTTAAGACAAACATAAAACTGGAAGATATATTAAGAAAATCATTTTTGGGTATTGAACAACAAGCAGTGCAAAACTAAGATCTTTGAGAGAAAGGAAATTTATGAAGCAAGGGGGCATGATTTTTCCACAGTTGTGTAGCCTGTCTTCTTATTGTGAAGTGGGAGGATGGAGCCCAAAGATGGGCAGTTTAGCTGAGCTGAGAAGGCAGAGATAAGAGTTTTCTGGATTGTTGAAGTGGGTGAAATTTGCAGGGTAGCATCCCTGGGAAGACGAAGGGGATGAGGACCCAGAAGTTGGCATGGGGGTTCCCTGCAGGTCTTTAGCTGAAGGCTGGGCTGCACAAATGTGGGCAAGATTCCACAAGGCCCTGCATAAATCTCTTCCTGTAGTCTTGAAAGTTGGATGATGAACATAGAGGTCAGGAATGCTAGGAAACATTACAGTTCCAGCCCAATTGGAGCGGTGAGATCTGACCTCAGGCACTAGGAATGAGTGTGGTAGAAGGAAGGCTCATACCATACAGTAAAAGCCATATCCTAGAATTAAGTTTAAAATTAAATTTACATTTTAATTTAATTTAATTTAAAATTAGACTCATTTTAATAGGAATAAGATTAAGAACAAAAGGATCTACCAGTAAAGTAACTACTTTCAGAAAAAAACTTAAAACACTTTAAAGGAAGATGATATAATTGATATTGTTTCCATTGCTTCATCTCAATGTCTATCAAACAATGAATAATTACTAGACATGTGAAGAAAGAGGAAAATGTGACCAGTAGGCAGGGCAAAAGTCACTCAACAGAAAATGACTGCAAGACGACTTCAGGTTGAAACTCAATGACAAGGTCTTAAAAGCAGCTATAATAAATATGTTTAAAGACTGAAAAAAAAGTTGTCATAATGAATGAACACATGAAAAATTCTAGCAGAGAAATGGAAATTATAAAAAAGGAACCTAAAAAAAATGTTAGATCTAGATGGGCTTAATATTAGATTGGAAGTGACATAATAAAGGATAAGTGAACTTGAAGATAGACCAAGAGAAATTGTCTAATCTGGAGAACAAAAAGAAATAAACTGGGAAAAATAAAAGGTAAGCCTCAGTGATTTGTGCGACAACGTCGAACAGTCTAATCTATGTGTAATTAAAGTTCCAGGAAGACAGAAGACAGAATGAGGAAGAAAGAAACATACAATAATGGTTAAAATTTTCTCAAATTTGCTTAAAAAATGAATTTACAGCACCTAGAGGCTCAGGGAACACCAAGGATGTTGGCGGCTACAAAACCAAACAAAAACACTTAGGCCATCATATTCAAAGTGTTGACCACAAATAAAGTGAAAAATCTTGAAAGCAGCCAAAGAAAAATAACACATTACATATAGGGAAAGAACAAATAATGAATGACCTCTTCATAAATGATGGAGGGAAGAAGACAATGAAACTCAAGAGTAAGGGGGAAAAGAAAAAAACTGTCAACCTATGTTTCTATGCCCAGTGAAAATATATTTTTAAAATGAAGGCAAAATAAAGACACTTCAAGATAAATAGAAATATGGAATATGTTGCCAGAAGTCCTTCACTAGAAATGCTAATGGAAATGACACCAGATGGAAGTAGGTCCATAGATAAAATTAAAACAGGTGTACAGATAAGAATGAAAAGAAAGCAGAAATGGTAAATATGTAGGCAAGAATAAAATACTGTATGTATTTTTCTACTCATAATTTTTTTTTATAACTTACATAAGGGTTTGAAGCAAAAGTTACAGCACTTTTTCTGAAATTCACATAGTGTATATAGTTGTAATATATATATGACAACAACAGCACAAAGGATGGGGTGGCACAGAATGCTGCAAGGTTCTTACATTTTATGTAAAGTAGTACAATATTATATCTAAGTTGACTGTAAGTTAGGGATGCATATTGTCCCTAGAGCAACCAGTAAAAAATAATGCAAAGAGATGTAGCTATAAAGCCAGCAGAAGAATTAAAGCAGAATGCAAAGTAAATTTTTTAATGTAAAAGAAGGTAATAAATCAGGAATGGAGGAACAATATCAACAACAACAACAACAAAAAAAAAAAATGGGAGAGGTGACGAACAACAGAATGGTAACTTTAATCCAACTTATATTAATATATTAAACGAAAAGGCAGAAATTGTCAGGTAAGAATAATTAAGACAATAAATTACATACTGTCTATAAGACATGCACTTTAAAGGCACAAATACATTAAAAGTAAAATAATGGAAAAATATGAACTATACAGATAGTAAGCATAAAAAAAATGAAGTGGCTATATTAATATCAGGTAAAAAAGACTTCCAGACAAGGACTATATCAGACTTCTGTGTGGGGGATGAAAGGGCTGGCTCCAGAGACAAAGGACATGTCTTAATGATAAAAAAAACAACCAATTCATCAGTAAGACACAGCAATCATAAATGAATATGTGTCTAATAACAGAGTTTCAAATCACATGAAACCAAAAACAGAACAAAAGAGAGAAATAGGTAAAACCACACTCATAGATGTAGATTTTTAACATCCTTGTCTTGTTAATTCACAAAATAATTAAAATTTGGTAAGGATATAGATCATGTAAATAACATTATCAACCTCATTGTCATTTATAAAATCCGGTACCCAATAACTGCAGAATACCATTTCTTTTCAAAAGCACAAGGAAGGGCACCAAAATAAACCACCTACTAGGCCAGAAAATATTTTTAGTAAATTTCAAATGCCAGAATATACATTCTGACCACAGAAGAACTACATTAGAAATTAATAATAATAAATTAACTGTGAAAGCCCTCAAATATTTGGAAAATATATACATACTTCTAAATAACCTGTAGATCAAAGAAAAAATCACTAGGAAAATCAAAATAATGTTGAATAATGAAAATGCAACATCAAACTTTGTAAGATAATAGCTAAAGCAGTGCTTAAGGGGAAATCTATAAGTTTAATAATGCTTAATAGTAAAGTAGAAAGTTTCAAAATCAATGATCTTCACTTCCATCTAAAGAAGCCAGAAAAAGATGAGCAAATCAAACTGAAAATAAGAAGAAAGAAAAGAATAAAGAACAGAAATAAGTAAAATGTAAATGAAACAAACAATAGGCAAAACAATTAACAAGACAAAATGTAAAGATTAATAACACAGATAAACTTCTATAAAGGGGCAGCACCCATAGCTCAGTGGGTAGGGCACTGGGCACATACACAAAGGTTGGTGGGTTTGAACCCAGCCCAGGCCAGCTTAAAAAAAAAAAAAAAAGACAACTAAACAACAACAATAAAATATATAGCTGAGCATTGTGGTGGGTGCCTGTAGTCCCAGCTACTTGGAAGGATGAGGCAAGAGAATCACCTAAGCCCAGAGTTTGAGGTTGCTGTGAGTTGTGATGCCACAGCACTCTACCCAGGGTGACATAGTGAGACTCTTATCTCAGAAAAAAAAAAGAAAAATTTCTATCAAAACTTCATTTTTAAAAAAATGAGAGAACAAACACCAGTACAGATCCTATAGACATTTAAAGGATAATATTATCAAATAATAGGAATATAAAATATATAAATCATTAAAAATATATAATATTTTATACTACAATAAAAATAGGAATATTATAATAGACTTTATGCTAGTAAACTTCATAAGTTAGATGATATGGGAAAATTCCTTAAAAAAATATAATTCACCAAAATTGTCACAAGATAATATAGAAAATTGGCAGCTAAGTGATGAGCACAAAGAGATGTAAAGGTTATTGGAAATCAAGAAGGAAGAAGAGGGGAGGGGAGGAGGGGTAAAAACTTACCTATTGGGTACAATGAACACTATTTGGGTGATGAGCACACTAATAGCCCTGACTTAAGCATTATAAAAGGTATTCATGTAATAAAAGCATTTGTACTGCCTTAATATTTTAAAGTAAAAAAGAAAATGTAAAAACTCTGTGTTAGAGAAATTGTATTGTTTATCAAAAACCTTCCCACATGAAAACTCATAAGTCTAAAGAGTTTCACTGGTATATTCTGTTGACCATATAAGGAAGACATAATTCCAATGTTTTATCAATTCTTTCACAAAATGAAGCTCATTTTGTGAGGACTGCATAACCTTGCTGCCATAAACCTTAGCAAAAACTTTATTAAAAGAAGAAAGTTGCAGACCAATATCTCTCATGAAAATAACAAAATAGTGTCAGATTGAATTCAGCAGCATATAAAATGGATAATACATCAATGACCAAGAAGGATTTATGCCACTAATGTAAGTTTAGTTTATATTTGAAAATCAGCAAATGTAATTAAACCCTATTAACAGCTTTAAAAAGCAAAATCATATGGTCATTTCAATAGATGGTCTCACACACACACACACACACAAAGTTTAAAACTCACTCAGAAAAAAATAACCAAACATTATCAGGAAATAGGAATAGAAACAAAATTCTTCAGTCTGATAAAAGCTGTCTATGAAGAACTTACAGAAAACCTATTAAAGAAAATTGGGAGCAAAATAATAGCATTCATTCCCACCACTCCTATTTAACACCCTGGACATCCTAGCCAATGCAATAAAACAAGAAAAATCATGCATGTTCATCTTATTTCACATCTAACTAAATTAAATTTATTTTGCAACTTCTTCATGTTAATACTCTCACGTGTGTTTTTTATTTTATGAAAAAAGAAAATATTCTTGAAAAAGCAGGCTATTTGTAATATCTACAAATTGGATCCAAGTTTTATTATGGCAGTAGTCTTACTATTTAGTGGTGCCTTTGGAAGTGAAGAAACATCTTTGTTTTATTGTTTTTGTTGTTGTTGTTGTTGTTGCAGTTTGGCCCGGGCTAGGTTCGAACCCACCACCCTCAGTACGTGGGGCCAGTGCCCTACACACTGAGCCACAGGTGCCACCCCTGAAGAACCATCTTTGCAATATGGGTAATCAATTCATGCAATGCTTGCTTGAAAATATGTATCACACATGATTAACTCTGTTTTGATTGTTTAATAATGAGGACGACAGTCAGGTTGTTGCTGTTTATAATAAGAATGGTAATTACCTAAATTTAAGAACAGGACAGAGGTTAATGTGCTTGGGAGAGTGCCAGGATAGTATCAGGACATCACCAGAGGGAACCAGGAACTTTGTTGTGATAGACAGTCTCATAGTTGGGCCCATATTCAGTTTGATCTGATTTGTTTCTGTTCAATTCTTCATCCCATTCTTCTTTTTTTCTTTGTTGTTGGATGCCACACATGATGTATTTTCTTATGTCTGCCTCCCTACCAGATTGTGGGGATCTGAGGACACAGAAGCTTTGTACTTGGCTTTGTATCCCAGTGCCAAGGACAGGACCTGACCTATGGAAATGCAAAAGGAAGAATCTCTCCAGTCGGTACTGGAAGAATTTTCAGAAGCATTGAGATTTCATGGATCATAAAAGATAAGAGAAAACTTCCTGAGTGGAGTAAAGTGGCCAGTCTAACAAAGGTGACAAATTCAGCATCCCACAAGTAGTTTGGAGGAGCAAGGCAAAGAACAGGTAAGTGCTCGGGTGGGAAGGCAGATTGGGACCAGATTGTGGATCCTTTGGTTCTGATATCAACAGGATATGATTTAAACAGATTGGTTTATACATAGTATCCCCTCTATAGAAAACCCAATAACCACACCCTGACGACAGCATTTGGTGAGTAACTTCCTGCTTGCTCCCCAGACAAAAGGTGGAATAAGAATTTTTTAAATTAGATAATTCTAGTTTGTTGCAGTGAAACCAGACACCTACACATCTCTGGTGGCTGATAATTTTTATCAGCATCCTTGACTAGAATAGCATATTTCACATTCAGGTTGCAATACACGCTGCCAGCAGCATACATACTGCATGACTGGGGACACGCATCTATACAGCAGGTCCTATCGGCAAGGGCACCCAAAGCAATTTCAGTCTCAGGGTATAGAGACATTTGGCTTTCCCTAGGCACAAGGCATTAAGATGTTTCCAGTAGAAGCCAGCCAGCCAGCCTCCTGATTTGTAGAGATGCTGCAGTAGATTAAGTCATGCCAACCCTGTCCAGTAGGGTCCTAACACAATCGCAGCAGCTCAAAGGGCCATAGCACATCCTTTTACACCAGCTGCTTTCTACAACCAGGATGAAAGATGGGGAGGGGAGGGCTGCAATGCAGAACAAGAGACTTCCTTTCTGTGCATTCACATACCACAGAAATGATTCTGGCAGGAGCTCCCTGCAATCCTTTCCAATTTAGGGTGGAAAAGAATTAGAGAAAGAGGAAGTCAGATAAATTTTGCTGCCCAGATAATTTCCCTTGCCCTTCCTCTCTATTTTCCTTTCCCAAACCCTCCTTTCATCATCCGGGTCAGGTTTTGAACTTCTCCCTCTCTTGCATGTGATAGATGTTTGGCATCAGTGCATGTGTTTGCTTTTCATCTTTCTTCTCTTGGACATGTTTATGGTGGTTTCCTATCAGGGCTGCCCACTGGGAGGGCGCCTCTCCCATGGCAAGGATTTTGCCTACCTCATTCATTGTCCTATCCCAGGCCCTGCTGCAGCCCAGCACGCAATAGAGGCTCAATACAAATTTACCAGACAACTGGGTGAGTGCTCATGTTATTTCTGAGATTCACTTCCAAGTTGTCTCCAGACATGGAATGGAAAAAGTGAAGACAGAATCCTTTGTGTAAGCCAGCTGACGGTTGCAGATTAGGGGAAAGGGTCCGTGCCTCCTCTTTCCTTTCCTCCTTACAATATCCTTTCCTTAACAGGCTGCCTTCTTTTTCTGCCTCATCTCCTCTAAAACTCAGGTACTTATCCAGATGGACTACTGGGTTCCTCCCAGAGAAAAATGCTCCCTTGATGAATCAGAGCTTTGTCTCACACAGCGTTTGGCAAGAGGACCTGCTCTGAATTAGCACAGCTGCTGCTCATGGTGGTATGGTCCAAGTGTAGAAGAGTTTATTTAAGAATCTGCCATCCTTAGAAAAATTAGCTTTAAAATAGCAATGATATTATTTTAGGATGCAAAACTGCCCTAAATCATCCATGTTTCCTATTGCATTGAGAAGGAAATCTAAACTATTCATTGTGGCCTAAAAGGCCCTCCCTGACTTTCCACCTCTACCACCACCCTGCAACATTGACCTTCTTTCAATTCATTTCTTCACCAGGCTCTTCTTTACCCTGGGCCTTTGCAAAGATGTTCCCTCTGCCTAGATTGCTCTTCACTCTATATCCGTCTGTTCAATTTTCATTATTCTCTCAGGTTCACCTAAAATGTTGCTTTGTCAAGAGGTCTTCTCAGTCTCAAGTTCATCCATTGATTCCCATCTCAGCACCCTTTTACATTACTTATGGCATTTTTCACAAATTATAATTTACATATTTGTTTGTTATTTAAATCAGTTTTCCTCTCTAAGCCGAAAATTCAATTGTTGTAGAATTAGGATGCTCAGAATGTTACAAAATTGTTTTTATATCACATCCACAACCCCTTCCTATAAAGTCCCCTAATTGGTTTTAACTTTAATTTTATAATATTGAGATATGCAGATTAAATCTACTCTCACTCTTGAATGCATCAGATTTTCAAGTCCTAAATTTTGAAGCTGCAGTGACTTTCCACTAATGCTGTGTTCATTGTATGGAAGAGGCCCTACTGTTAACCACAACAACAAAAAAAATTTATCCCAAGTAGAAAACCTATATTTTAAAATGAGGATTGGGTGGCACCTGTGGCTCAAAGGAGTAGGGCGCTGGCCCCATATACTGGACATGGCAGGTTCAAACCCAGCCCTGGCCATAAAATAAAATAAAATGAGGATCATCATACTTAAGTGATTAGGGGCCATAACTTATTTTTATTTTTATTTATCTTTATGTTTTATAGGGACAGGATCTTTCTTTGTCACCCAGGCTAGAGTTCAGTGATGTGATAACAGCTCACTGTAATCCAGGCTCAAATGATCCTCCTACCTCAGTGTTCTGAGCGGCTGGAACTATAGGCACACATCACCTTGCCCAACTAATGTTTTTCCTTTTTGTAGAAATTAAGTCTCATGATGTTGTCCAGGCTGATCTCGAACAAACACCTGGCCTCAAGCAATCTTCCTGCCTTAGTCTCCCAAAGCACTGGGATTACAGGTTAATGCAAAAGCATTTGGTAAAACATCGAGTGTGATACAAAGGTAAACTATTCTTTTTATTTTTTGTTATCATAAGTAAGGCTCAGTACAGAAAGGAAGATACGACCAATGTAAAAGAGAATACGGTCCAAGTGTAGAAGAGTTTATTTAAGAATCTGCCATCCTTCAGCAAGGCCCGACCTGAAACTGCCTCTACCTAGATACAGCCAATGTGGTACCATGCCACTGGCCTGACCCTGTCATGCACCTCGTCCCCTGCCTTCTTTCCCCGCCCCTTCTCCACAATAAAAAAATAAATAAATAATAATTAAAAAAAAAAAAGAATCTGCCATCCTTAGAGAGGAGGAAAATACACACGTATAATGGGAGACAAGAAAAGCATAAAAAGGATTCTGAAGACAATGACATATTGGCTAGCAGCTCACCTTGTCTGATCTCAGTTTCCACATCTGTCAAAGGAAAATAAATCTTTACCCTAGGGCTTTTTGTGAGACTCAGTTGAAAAGTGCACATGTAAAGCACTGTTCAAATGTGACACTAAGGTGGCAGTGGCGATGATGGCAATGATGCTGTGGGATGCATGCTAAAGTAAGTCCTGGGTTCTGACAGGTAGTGCTAGATGAGGGGCGAGGAGGAGAAAGGCAAGGCACACAGGCCGAGGGACATGCACAGTGCCAGGGACACTGAGCAAGAGAGGAAATGCAGGAGCAAAGTAGGAGGCAAGCGCAACCACACAGAGGGGTGGTCGGCGGCCAGCTCCAGTCTTCAGATGCAGAATAATTAATTTTTCTGTAGTAGTAGGATGGAGTCATGCTCCCTCCAACCTGGAGCGCAAGCAGTTCTTGGGCAGATGTTTTCTATCAGCATTTAGGTTGACAGTGGCTCAGGGGGGGAACACATGCGGTGAGGACTAGACAGTAACCCACTGCTGTGGTCTAGATGAATGTAATGAAAGCCTCTTTGATGGTATTAGGAGTAAAAAAAAAAAACTGAAAAATGAATTTTGAGGGACAGTATGAGGCTAGAATCCAGACCACCAATTAGATTTGAGAGTGATGGGGATGGTAGACTCCGAAGTGGCTTCAGAGTGGCTGGGGAAGTAGTGGTTCCGGGAAAGCACCAGGGCTCAGGGGTAGGAGTGGGCTTGAGGTGGGAGGTGGAGACAGAGCCGGACCACTCCTGGCTCCATTGGGAGGGTGGTGAGGTGAGCAGAGGGGCCAGATGCAGAGAGAGAAAAGGAAAAGATGGTGCATTCAGCTGCAGGCGTGTTGAAAATGGAGTGCCTGCTGGACATCAGGACAGAGTAGCCTGGCGGCAACTGGAGAAAAGGGTCTAGAGATCAGTAAGGAGGTCTGGACTGAGGACTGGAAATCATCAGCCATGGGTCTGCAGGCGCTAACTGAAATTATAGGAGTCACATGATGATCCCTGGGTGATGGCCAGAGAGAGTGGGTAGAAGAAGAGGATCCAGAAGAAGACATGGAGAAGGAACAGCCAGAGAGGAAGGAGGAGAACCCGAGTCCAAGCAGGTTTCGGAGTTTCAAGAGGAGGGTGGTCTACGGGGCTAAACACCACATAGAGTGCACACCATGGTCTAGACAAAAATACATGTGGGTGAAAGGAAAATTGCAAAAACCTCATACACATTTAGCATTCAAGCATGAGGCTATGTGTGGAGTTTACATTTAATATCTGAAATATCTTTAATGCTAGCAGAGACAGGCCCCTTGGGCTTGCTGATTTAGACAGTCTCTGGTGGCTTCAAGAGAACATCACCGTGTGGAGTGTGGGCAGAATTCTGTCTGCAAACATTTGCTGAAGCTGAAGGAGTGACGAGTAACAACCCTGTGAAGGCACATGGAAATCATGCAGTGGTTTGAGGAGCACATTTGTTTGTTGGTTTCATTAAGAGACCAAGGCCTGCTTGTAGAAGGCCACTGAGAAGGGACAGGGAGAGGCAGAGGAGAGGGAGACACCGAGTCCAGCCACTGCGTGAGAAGAGCCCAAGACCTGCCCAGGAGAGGTCAAAATCTCCCCTTGGACACGGGAGGCACAGAGGGCTATAGACGAGGAGAGGAGTAGAGAATGTTCTCGTCAATGCCTCAGTGTGAATTATCTATGGAAGGGGAGGTGGTGTGTGGATCCTGAGGAGGATTCTCCTCCTTGGACTCAGGGTTCTCTGCCCCTGAGGAAGGTGAGAAAGGTTTGGGACAGTCACAGAAGGGATGGCTAAGCAGTCACCTAGACAGGAACAAAAGGTTCACGGTGGCACAGCCCTGAGCGTCTGGGTGGGGCTAGAGAGGGGGATTCGCTATAGAGATAATTCAGACACCCCAAAGAGCGAAGGATTTGGGGATGAAGAAGACATGCAGTGGACACACCACAGCTACTGGTTCCTGGCTCTTCCCACATGTCCTCACGGGCTGCCCAGGCATCTCCCTATCTGGGCCCTAATAATTTCCTAGAGCTATCGAAGCAAAGTTTCACAGGCTGGGCGGTTTCAAACAACAGGAATTTTAGCATCTCACATTTCTGAAGGCTAGAAGTTTGGACTCGAGATGCTGGCAGGGCCTCTCTGAAGGCTCAGGGACACCGCCCTGCCTTTCCCTAGCTTCTGGTGGTTGCTGCCAGCTGTCAGTGCTCCATGGCTTATGGCTGCATCCCTGCAGTCAGGGTCTCTGTCCTCACACCACCTCCTCTCCTGTCTGTCTGTGTGTCTGGGTCTCTTTTCCTTTTATTATAAGGACAGCAATCATACTGGATTTGGGCCCCACCCTACTCTGCTATGACCTCATCTTGACTGATGACTTTTGCAAAGACTCCGTATCTAAATAAGGTTATATTCTGAGGTCCTGGGTGGACTTTAACTTTTGGGGGACACTATTCAATTAAGTACACTTGTCTCTGTGCCCAGTGGAGACTCAAACTTGGAGATGGTCTTGAAATACAGTCCTGTCATGCCTCCTTTAATGACGGGGATATGTTCTGAGAAATGTGTCATTGGGCAATCCCCTCTTTGTGCGAACATCATGGAGTGAGTGTATAAACCTGGATAGCATAGTCTAGTACACACCTAGGCTATATGGCACAGCCTGTTGCTTCTAAGGCACAGATCTACATAGCATGTTGCTGTACTGAATATGGTAGGCAGTTGGATCACAATGGTAGGTGTTTGTGTACCTACATATCTAAACATAGAAAAGGTACAGTAAAAACATAGCATTATAGTTGTATGGGACCATCGTCACACATGTAGTCTATCACACGATAGCATTCACCAAAGCATCATTATATGGCCCGTGACTGTTTCTAGAACTGGACTCAGAACACCATGACTTGTCTGGCCAGAATGCACAGGAGAATGGATATGGCATTTGCCAAATGCAAGAGAGCAAAGAACTCTCCCTACTTCCTCCTTTATCTTCTTTTCTTTATAAAGTCATTTGTATTCCAGAAAGGACTGTTATTTAGCTATTCTTACCTCAGTGTTGATCCCTTAACACAGAGAAAATGATTCTGCTAAATGGAAAGGCAAATTAAAAAATGAAATGAATTACTAAATTGTTAGCATTATAACCACAGGCTAAATCAACATGCAGATAGAGCCAAAATTGCTTAAAACCAGTTCAGAAAGCCACATTTGTGCCTAAGGAAGCAAGACATTCTAAAGCATCTCATTAGGTCACTTACACATCTTATTCAGTTACAACAAGTTCAAGGTCAAATCAGAATTCAACAGCCTAACCTGACCATGGCAGAGGTCACATGTTTTTTCCTGATATTCCTGGGTGCTGGTGGAATTTTCTTCTCTGAAGATTTGAAAATAAGTCTCATGAACACCTGCCACTTGGAATAACTCAAACCACACTCTTCCTAGATGCATTCATAACCCAGGAAGGTATATGCCTTTGACTTTCTGCCCCCAAACAGGTTGTAAAACAAAGCCCTAGATTCTTAGATACTTTAGGCAGTCAGGAGAGGGTGTATCAAGAGAGGTAACTGAGAAGTGGTGGGTAGAAGAAAGAAGTTAAATGGGAATAACCTAACCCTCTGGGGACCACAGTCCTCAGGCTTTGGCACTTTTGACATCTGACGATCATCTAAGATTTTAGAGTTGGAAGGGACATTAGTATCCTTTGGTTCACCCATCTCATTTACAGATGAAGAAATTGAGAGGGGCAGTAACCTGCTCAAGGACACATTGTGGGCTTTTTGCTAGGTTGGGAATAGATTCCAGATTCTGGACTCTAAGCCTGGTCATCTTGGCACTATACACAATAGCATTCCCCACAAAAAACGTAGGTACAAGGAGGTGAACCCTGCTCTCACATCCCCTTCTCTAATTTAATTGGCATTCTCCAATTTCCCCTCTGAAACTTCAGGTTCAGAAAACCAAAGGCTAATATTGTTGGAGTTGTAGTGGCCTCAAGAAGCACCCTGTCCCCATCTCTTCTTCCCGCCCCCATCCCTACCATCCTTTGACAATCCCATTAAAAATAGCTTTGACTTAAATTGGCCTGCAGATTATCATCAACTCTGCAATTATATAACCCCTCCACTGAACACATTATCATACCAAGCAAAAGCCAAACGAATTTACAGTAGGGCTGCTGCCTGAGGGGGGAGGCCAAAGCCCTGCTGGGCGTCTGCAGATGCTCAGAGGAAACTCAGATGTGAAGGTTCCTGCTCTTTGAGCAGGGTGTGTGTGGCTGAGTGTGTGTGTGTGTATACGTATATGTATATGTGCATGAGAAAGGGAGAGGGTGTGATCCACAGAGTCCAAGAGGTGGCGTTTCTTGGTCTCAGCCTCTCCCACGGCCAGGCAGGGCTGACATGCAGTGGGCTTTGCAGACCAGGGCCAGGGAGACCATTGGACGAGTGTGAGACTCCTTTGTCAGGAGATGGGGATAGAAAATCATAGGTTCTGTAAACACTAGTTCCCTAAGGGAACCTAAAAATCATCTTGCCTGCAGATCTCTTAGATGGAGAGCCTGAGGCCCCTGGAGATGAGGGACACACAGGAAACACTCAGCAAGACGGTGGCAGAGTCAGGACTAGACACCAGGCACTGACCTCTGTGTCCAGTGTGCTTTCCTCATGCCTTATTCCTAAGCTTTGGGTTGGGTCATTTTTATTCCCCAATCCTTCCCCTCCAAAATTTAAGAAAAGAGCCCCTTCCTCTGATAATTCCCTAAGAAAATAGTATTTTGCAAAGACGAATATGCAGATATCAGCCTTTTCATTACTGTCTACTTGCTTGTGAGAATGTGCTGGTTAAAAGCCCAATTCCCTTTGATTTGATGCCCGTGCCTTGCCTCAATTTTTCCTTCTGCAAAATAGCTGCAATAATGGTTCTTCCCTAACAAAGTTATAAAGAATAAGATTAATTCCTGGGAAGCACTTAGCACAACTCCTGGCACATAGCAAGTGCTGATAAACACAAGCTGCTCTTAGGATGCCTCAGCCTGTGCAGGAGAAGAGGGGAGGTACGAACAGCAGCAGGGGCAGGGAAGAGCTGTAGTTGTCAGGGAGTGTGGGCACAAGGTGGGTGGCATGAATGACCATGTACGTGCATCCGGGCAGCTGAGCGCACAGCTGGTGAAGTAGGCTGGAGGATTTACCTTTACCTTAGACACTCTGTGAACTAGGGCCAGTTACCAAACTTTTCTAAGCCTCTAAGCTTCAGATCTGCAAAATGAGAGGGTCAACTAGGTGAAGCCTAAGGCACATTACAACCTGAGCATTGTAGAATTCAATAAAAATCACCCTTCGCATTGTCATAAGGGAAGAAGCAAAGGTCCTTTGTCACCTAAAAAAAGCATCTCCCCTACTGTCCCACCTTTCACCCTTTAAACAAAACATATGTCAGACATCTTTCAGTGTTAGGCCTGAGTTTCTAAAAAGAATGCCTAGGCTTATGTTTATTTTGTGGTATGTGTGTGTGTGTGTGTGTGTGTGTGTGTGTGCATGCAGGGCAGAAAGGGAAGGGTCTGTGGAGGCCAGAAGGAAGTACAGATTGCAAACTCTGACTCTAAGAAGCATGGTTCTTCCACACACAGTGGAAACTGGCCAACAGACATGCTGCGGGTCCCAGCTGACCAGGGCCTACGCAGGTGGACAGACACATCACCCACTGCGGGTCCCAGCTGACCAGGGCCTACGCAGGTGGACAGACACATCACCCACTGTGGGTCCCAGTGACCAGGGCCTACGCAGGTGGACAGACACATCACCCACTGCGGGTCCGAGCTGACCAGGGCCTACGCAGGTGGACAGACACATCACCCACTGCGGGTACCAGCTGACCAGGGCCTACGCAGGTGGACAGACACATCACCCACTGTGGGTCCCAGCTGACCAGGGCCTACGCAGGTGGACAGACACATCACCCACTGTATCACTGGGTCTCAGGTACACCAGTAAGTTTGTTTTTTACAGGGGCAGGAAAGTCAAAGGCAGCAGACGTTTGCCTTTATTTGTGGCTCTCAGCAAGTAATGTCCACCACATCTTTGTTCTCTTGCAAAAAGGGAACTCTGGCTGTCCTTTCTGCCAGGGCTGCTGCTTGCCCTTCTGAGGGGATGCTGGCACTTCCGTATAAGGTCCAGAAGGGACACCTGGCGAACTTCCGCCTCTAAAAACAAATCTCTGAGAAAGAAAATGCTGTGGACTGGATTCTCCGCATGAGGTTTTCAGCAATAGTACTGGTATATCACAAGCATGCCAATAGATACATTTCATCTGAGCAGACTCGTCAACAGAATCTGAGTGTGATTCTCAGACTTTTCAACATGAATAAGCCAATCTGGTTTGGTGGCTTTTCCTTGGCAGAAAATTGAGATATCTTATTACATGGCTTCAGACACATTGCTTGATTTAAAAGTGGGTGGCAGGCACAGTGGCCCAAGCCTATAATCCCAGCACTTCAGGAGCCAAGGCAGCAGGATCCTTGAGCTGAGGAGCGGAAGACCAGCCTGAGCAAGAGTAAGACCCTTTCTCTACAAAAAATAGAAAAATTAGCCAGGCGTTGTGGCAGGCACCTATAGTCCCAGCAACTCAGGAGGCTGAAGCAGGAAGATTGCTTGAGCTCAGGAGTTTGAGGTTGCTGTGAGCTATGCTGACACCACTGCACTCTAGCCCTGGTGACAGAGCAAGACCATGTCTCTCAAAAAAAGAAAAAAAGAGACCTGTGTCCTCCAGGGGATCCCTGCCTAGAACCCAGTGTACTTCTGAGATTGAGTCTCCATCCCGGTTCTCTCTAGTAGACACCGAAGTGTGTGGTGTGTTCCCTGTAGATACCTAAGCCCTCTTGCTCCAGCTGCTAAAGGTATTGGCCACCCACACACTGAGTCTCCCTCTTAGTGTGTCCTGTGTACAGAGGGCTCCCTCACTGAAGATCAGGCTCTTCCTGGGGTGTGGTGGGGTAAGACCCGTTTCCAGTGACCGGTCTCACTCCCTGCCCCAATTTGCGAAGTCTCTAAAAGGCCCTCTGTGCTCTGGAGCTTGCTGTGGGCCAGGATCTGCTGAGGCTTTCGCGTGGCTGGCATTGCCCTCCACCTAATCTGCCTCTTGTGCTGCCACCTCTCCCCCCAGCAAAGAGGTGAGTGTGAGCATTAGACATACATCCTCCATGCCAATCTCCACCAAGGATTTGGTTTCTGGGAAATGTGAACTGCAACACCAACTATCAGCTCCCTTGGGTTGCTCAAAAACTAGACCTCCTCTCCCCTCCCCCCCTTTTTTACTGCTGCATAATATTCCATGGTATACATACCACAATTTATTAATCCATTCATGGGTCAATGGGCACTTCTTCCATGACTTGGCAATTGGGTGAGAGGGATAGTAGGGGATAGTAGGGGGAGCACACCTATGGAGCACATTGCAAGTACAAGTTGGATCTATCATGTGTAGAACACAAATGTCCTAATGCTGTAATTGGGTAAATGAGGTGAAAGCTATGTTGATTAGTATGATATAGGCACTCCATTTTGTACAAATAATCAACACATTGAAAATGGCATAAATGTATTTATGATCTATGTACAAGAGACTTAATTAAAAAAAAGAGAATCAAATGAAATATTATAGTAAGTGTGAGGGCCACATTCCACTTAAAAATTACCATATATGAAAGATGATGAGACAGTTCACTGTAAGGCAAGAAGTGTCAACATACTAAAAGGTAACTGTAATGACATGAATGTACTCAGAGTTCTGAGGAGGGATACTCCAGGAGGCTTAACAACAGGAGATGAAGAATTCATACTGGGTCTTACAGACTAGATGAAATTTAAATAAAGAAGGGCGCAGGAGTAATTCAAGTGAGGATGACTATATTAATACATAGTACCACGGTGGGAAGAAAACATTTTTGAGAAGCAGAGAATCAGAGTGTCAGGAGAATGTTCAGGAAGATAATGCCAGAAAAGCAGTTAGGACACAACTGTGGTCCTTGAACGGTAGACTAAGCAACAAGTTTAGATTTTATTCAGTGGCATGAAACCAAAGCTTTATGAGCTGGGGAATGACATAAAAGTGGTGGCCCCAAACAATAGGAAGCAATGGGAAGATGGTTTGGAGAGGGAGAAGTCACTTAGGATACTTCTGGACTAGTAATTCAGATATGGCCCAATATCTTAAAAATAGTGAAAATGAGAGGAAGAGACAGAAGTACGTCAAAGCATTAATTGCCTGAACTTGGTAACTAATTAAGACTGGAAAACAGAAGGCAAAGCTAGGATAACTAGCTTGTTGTCAAGGATAACTGCAAAATTTTAAAGCCTATAAAAACCAGGGAAAAAGTAGTTAAGAAATGAAAGTTAGAGCCCCAGAAAGTTAATGAGCTATGATATGCTGACTTTAAAGGTAACTTCTGGAGTAGATGTACAGCTGCCAACAGGTAATTAAGGCAAGATATGGGAATAAATTTAAGAGGTAGGTCAAGTCTAGGGATAAGAATGATGGTGCTCAGTTTTATTCAGGGCAATCACTAAATCTACTATAAGAATCATTTGACATGTTTTAAAAATCATAATTTATTCCATCAAAAATATGAGACACCCATTTATACAAAAGTGTTTATGTAAAATTGCCACAGGCAAGTCTAAGAGATCAAACAAGAAGGCAGACTCAACAAAAGGTTCAGGCAGGTGGGCTTAATGTTGGCAATAACTTTTCTTCCCAATGACCACAGACATCTGCTTGGTTGGAAACAAGTGTGTCATTGTAAAACATTGCCAGCAAAATCAAAAACTGCCCATGCCTCTGCCTATTTGTCAGATAAGGGCCACAGATAGGTGAGTGTGAAAGAGGGTCTCCAGTACTACAAGGTTCCCTCCCGTGACACCAGTCTCATACATACCTCAGAGAGTAAGAGTAGTTATGTTTAGGTAACCTTGAACATTTATGTACTTGTACAGGCAGAATGTAATGTGACATTTAAATCTAAATGTTTACCTAAAAGGTCTAATTATAAGGGACACATAAACACATTAAGCACTAGCGAAAAGAAAACCAGGGCAGAGGGGCAGAGCAAGGTTCTTAAGCTCCATATCCAAAAGTTGTAAAATAAATAAATAAATAAAACTTTCTGAAGTTATCTGAAATGGTAACATTTTTAACATTATATATTATACCATATGGATAGGATTTTTTCTATTGTAAGAAATAGCCCTAAAGATATAAAAACTTACATATGTGAATATTTAATACAACAACATTGGATGTCACAGCACAGCTTTGTTGGAGAGCGAGACCAAACACAAGATACTCTCAGTTCCTTTTTGTAGAATAATGATGTAATAATTAAGAGGAAAGGCATGGAGGCTCTGAGAAAGCCAACAAAAAACAGACATATTTAGCACCTATGCAGAATAGTCTATGTGATCATGTATGTGCCACCTACCATGTTGACCTCAACAAAGGCAAAAAGGCACACTAATTTGAACCATAACAAAAGAACCCCAATTATAAAAAGTGATCAGGTTGAGTCAAAATCACCAGGAAAAACTAAGAAGGCCCAGGGGAGTGGGGCCTGTGGCTCAAAGGAGTAGGGTGCCAGCCCCAGCCCCCGCCAAAAACTGCAAAAAAAAAAAAAAGAAAGAAGAAGCCTCGTTGTTGGGATACAGTTTAACTTCAAAAGAAAAATGGAATGCTTTTTCCATATTCCTATCTCACTTTTCAAATGCATAATTGTGAGTTCAAAACTTTAAGAAGGGAACACTGAAGAGCTGGCTTCTTTTCACTTATGTAAAAACAAATGGATTTTCATGCACATGCACTGAATATTAAACAGATAAAGAGCAAAACCAGTATGTAGAGGCAATATTTTTAAAAATTCATTAAGTTCAATTTTGAGAAGTAGGTCTGCAGCTGCCACTACTTTGGGTGATTTTTTTTTTCCCAGTTTTTAGTACTTCCTCATTTATGTCTACTTAACTTTTCACATACCAGAAACTAGGATTCTATAGCATATGAGTAAGATTATTCCATAGTGGGAGATAATTTAATACTACCATTAACAAAACCCCACATAAAACTACTAAGGCTTAGCTTGAGTACTCCCTAAACCTCAAGTTTTCTTTAACTTTTACTGCTAAAATCAACTATAGATGAAAACAGAAAGAAGGCTGGGCACGGTGACTCACACCTGAAATCCTAGCACTCCGGGAGGCTTACATTCCAGGAGGCCAAGGCACATGAATTGTTTGAGCTCAGGAGTTCAAGACCAGCCTGAGAAAGAGCGAGATCCCATCTTTACTAAAAATTAAAAAAACTGGCTGGGTGTTGTGGTGGGTTCCTGTACTCCCAACTACTCAGGAGGCTGAGGCAGGAGGATCTCTTGAGCCCACAAGTTTGATGTCGCCATGACACCAGGGCACTCTACCCAGGGCAGGGCAATAGAGCAAGACTCTGTCTCAAAAAAAAAAAAAAAAAAGAAAAGAAAAGAAAAAGAAATGACAGAGTTCAAAAGCATAGCTTCATTCAGCTAATGTCCTAAGTGGTGGATGTGCAATTCATTCAAGAAATAGTTTTGGGTAGGCACCATTCTAGGTACTAGGGATGCAGCAATGAACAAAAGGCAAAGTTCTTACCCTTAAGCAGCTGCATTCTATTGTCAACTGCGCTATTCTCAGAACTGAATGTTTCTAATGTGACTTTTTCCCCCTACTTACCACCACCCGTTGAAAAAGATAAAACAAATAGTAAATAAAAACTGAATCAGTGTCCTGGCTCAGTGAGACCTGCAAACAACATAATTTTTAACAAACAACACACACACATACTCGCACACAAAACCAGAAGCTAATGTGTCTTTTCTACCTCCTTGGAAACATTAAAGTCTGGGAGTTTTCAAGGTTCCAGACACAACTTCATGATCAGTGTGGCATTTCTCTGACAGTTTTGAGGCACAGATAAGCAGCTAAAATATTAATTATTTCCTAAACAAAAAACCACCATCCTTTCCTTAAAAAAAATTCTAGTAAGTTGTCAGCAACAGCTTAACTCCAAATTATAATCACATTTCTGTATCAAAGAACTTTATTGCTAATAGTCTACTGAACTAGCAACACTTATGATAATTTTCACTGTAACGAATGAAATAATGACCAAAAGATCAATTTTGTATAATTCTAGACCCTACATTAGTGGTGAAGAGTATGTGGTAAATTTTTTATTTATATAAATTGACTTTTAAAAGCAGGAAATGTTCTAAATACATTATCTAAAGAAAACTGTGCAATAGAATTTGAAACGGTTGGCTAGTGATGGACGCTTCGATGCTTAAGATTATTTGTCTTCTTTTGGCAGCTGAACTGCTAACAGCTGCTTTTCCCAATATGGACCCAAACATGTTAGAAGTCACAAGCAAAGAAATTATGCTCTAGCATTTTTAGACATGAAGATAGCTGCATTTCACATGGACCTTACTGCTTTTCCCATTTCAGTATGGAAGGGGAAGAAGCTCTGACAGTATTATTCTCAGAAAAGATTAACTGTAACCAAACCAATTTTTAAAAAATTCATATTAATTTCATTGGTGCCCTTTTAAATCACTTATTTTACAAGCATTTTCCTTTTAAACTGAACCTGTACATACAGGGAACACACAAGAGATGAAAAATCAAAGATAATATACAATCTGCTAAAGGTGGTTACATTTTTTTAAATTTTAACAAAGAATGTAAAGATAATATGTTCTGGTTTGCTCTTTACAATCATTTCTACATGCAGAAAATATTCACTTCGTACTTTAAAATATATTAAATCATTAACATGACAATAAGTTCTATGAGCAATTTTTTTGTTTGTTATTTGGGGGGTTTTTTGTTTGTTTGTTTTTTGAGACAAGAGTCTCATTGTTTGGCCCTCAGTAGAGTACTGTGGCATCACAGCTCACAGCAACCTCCAACTCCTGGCTTAAGCGATTCTCTTGCCTCAGCCTCCCAAGCAGCTGGGACTACAGGCGCCCATCACAACACCCAGCTATTTTTTGGTTGTAGTTGTTGTTTGGCAGGCCCAGGCAGAGTTCAAACCAGTGTATGTGGCTGGTGCCCTAGCTGCCGAGCTACAGGCACCGAGGCACTGTGAGCAATTTGTGATGTCGTTTTCTGACTCCAGGCCCTCTGTGAAAGATCATAGAGTAAGCACCATTTCACTATAGATTTTAAATTCTTAATTACTAATTGTATAAAGCAGCATTTAGGTTCACTACCTGAAGTGAAGAAATGTTCCCTATCTCCTAAGAAAGAAAAAAAACCTTTATAATTTAACAGACAACAAAAGAAATACTTAAGACTCAGTTGTTAAGAAAAGATAATAGGAAATCCAAGCATTCAATCACTAGAAAGCAATTGAATTAAAAGCCAAGAAGGAGGCTCCACGCCTGTGGCTCAAGCAGGTAAGGCGCCAACCACATACACCTGAGCTGGCAGGTTCGAATCCAGTTAGGGCCCACCAGACAACAATGATGGCTGCAACCAAAAAATAGCCAGGTGTTGTGGCAGGCACCTGTACTCCCAGTACTTGGGAGGAGAGGACAGGAGAATCGCTTGAGCCCAGGAGTTGGAGGTTGCTGTAAGCTGTGATGCCATGGCACTCTACCCAGGGCAAAAGCTTGAGGCTCTGTCTCAAAAAATAATTAATAATAATAATAATAATAGCCAAGAAGGGTCATTTTATCTATGTGCCACAGGTAGTTTAATATCTATAATTACTATAGAAAGATCAGAAAACTAGCTCCACCCTCACAAAAAGGTTTCCTGACTTCTTTGTCTAGTTCCAAGGTCTACCTTTGGGAAATTAACAGAGGGCAAATTCCTGCACACTCATTAATGTCCTGCCATTTGTTCTCAATTAACCTCCAGTGAAGAGGAAAGAAGTACTCTGGTTCCCCCACTCTCCCTCTTTTCTTCTTTAGCTTCAAAATCAGAGTAGTAAACAACAATGCGTAAATCAAATGGATTTTTTTAGGGGGAAAAAAAAGGAGGGGGAAGGATTTAAATTCCAAAAATTCATACCTCCACGTGGAATCTTAAATTTTCCCAATTATAATCTTATAACAACTTCTGCCCCTCCTAACATATATATATATAATTATTTATATCTTAAATAACATTACATTGCAGACTCTGTCCTTCCTGCCTCCCACCATTCAAAGAATAAAATTTTAAGTGCATTTTCTTGGGCAAAAGACCCAAAATGATCAATTTTATGAAAGAGTTTTAGAAATAGATTCAAAAAGTTTTCTTAAAATAAAGTTTAAATTAAGAGTTCCCATATCTCTTATATATTCAACAGAAAAAACTAATCAATGTGATAGGTAACAAACACCAAAAAATGTGTGGTGTTTTTAAGGCAACAAAACACTAGGCAAAATTCATGATAAAAACATACCAATGTTTGGGCAACACCTGTGGCTCAGTGAGTAGGGTGCCAGCCCCATATACCAAGGGTGATGGGTTCGAACCCAGCCCCAGCCATACTGCAAACAAAAAACTAGCCGGGCGTTGTGGCAGGCGCCTGTAATCCCAGCTACTTGGGAGGCTGAGGAAAGAGGATTGCCTAAGCCCAGGAATTGGAGGTTGCTGTGAGCTGTGATGCCACAGCACTCTACCGAGGGCGACAAGGTGAGACTCTGTCTCTAAAAAAACAAAAAAAAAATGTCATTTTGTCAAAGTTACACTGCTTGTTCTGATTATGTTTTGCTTCTAGATTCTGCCATAAAAAACAATCTCCAAACTCCCTGTTTACACCACCCCTCTCACAGGTGCCAAAGAGGAACAAGAGTATGCTCACACATAAACCAGAATACCTTTCCTCTTTTGCCTACATACTTAAGATATTAAATGAAAGTTCTAGAAAAAATATGGAAGTAAATTACACTCCAAAATTAGCTATTTGTATACCAAACCTAGCTAATCTGCATATTGGTTATCAGCAGATGAATGTTTTATTAGGAATGTTACTGTTCCTTTCTCCATCTGTAAACAAATAGACTCTCAAAAGTTCTGGCTCCTTCCATTTAGTTTTATGCAGAGTAACAAATATCAAAGTGGACAAGGACCAAAAAGCTAAAATTCAGACCCATCCTTTAAGCGTACAACAATGAAGAGATTTAAATTTTTAACTGTTAGCATCAGAATTAAAAAGTGTCCACGCCAGCTACCCAAGAGGTGTATTCAGAGAAGAGAAACAAAATTCAAACAGTAGAGGCTGTGTGAAATTTTAAGAACCCCCCTCTTCTACTGGCCTAGTTAAAATTTATATTCTTGCAATTTGGTAAGGGACTACTCACATTTTTGAAAATAAGCCAATAAAAACATAAGTAACCTCCAATAACCACACACCACAATGTAGGCTCTGTTTAAACGATGAGCTCAAACACCTACTCTATTTTCTAAGTAGTTTGCCTCAGACTATTAAATGCCCAAAAGACTAGAAATTGTCTTAACCCGAACCTGATTCCCAGAAAAAGGCCCATGCTATGTAAAAATCAACATGAAACAAACAAAAAATGGAAATGGCAACATCTAATCTGATTCCAAGGTGTGAGAACCTGAACCAAGGTGTGAGAATCTCACCGGCACACAATGAAGTAACGTTTTCTTTCAATTATGTCTATTAATTTTTCTAATAGTTCAAATGTTAGAATATAAATATTTCAGATGTTTGATCCTAACTACTTAATAGAACCATTAGTTATATATCTTTCAGCATAGAGGGACTGTGGAAAAAATTACTAAGTTGGAAGAAGAGAGTCTGGACCATGAATCCATGAGCCAGGAGAATCCTGAGAGAATCACACCAATGCCCAAAGAGATACAAAGCTGGAGTACTTAAAACCTTGTACCCCCACTTCTAGTCCTCAAGGTCCATAAACCTCCTGCTACAATTCTTCCTTCAATTATCTAAGATGCTTTAGTACCGTGTCAATAAAACCACACCTCCCCTTTAAGCTCTGAGTTTGTCTCTATAGAGTCCTAAATAACAAATCAAATGATTCACACATTTAGCCTGATTTTTTCTTTCTTTTCTTTTCTTTTTTTTTTTTTTTTTTTTTTGAGACAGTTTCATTATGTCACCCTCAGTAGAGTGCCTTGGCATCACAGCTCACAAGCAACCTCAAACTCTTGGGCTTAAGCAATTCTCTTGCCTCAGCCTTCCAAGTATCTGGGACTATAGGCACCCACCATAAAGCCCGGCTATTTATTTTGTTGTAGTTGTCAGTGTTATTTAGCTGGCCAGAGCTGGGTTCAAACCTGCCAGCCTCAATGCATGTGGCCAGCACCATTAACCACTGTAATATGGGCACCAGGCCAAGCCTGATTTTCTTTAATCATTTTTGAATAATGTGTATCAGGTTAAAAAAAACATCAAAGAAGCAGAATTAGGGCCTTACTGTAACTCAATTGAGTATTACTCAGTTACTATTTCCTGATAGCTGAACACGGTATTTTTCCTAGTAATCATTAGGCTTTATCTATTAGATATTGCATACTCATCAAAAAAAAAAAAAAATTTTTTTTTTTAAAGAGACAGTCTCATTTTATCGCCCTTGGTTAGAGTGCTGTTGTGTCACAGCTCACAGAAACCTCCAACTCCTGGGCCGAGGCGTTTTCTCTTTACCTCAGCCTCCTGAGTAGCTGGGACTACAGGCACCCGCCACAATGCCCGGCTATATTTTTTGTTGCAGTTTGGCCGGGCCACGCTCAAACCCACGACCCTCAGTATATGGGCCTGGTGCCTACCTACTGAACCACAGGTGCTGCCCCAAAATTTCATGTTCTTAGTCTTCTTTTATAGTTTAAACAAAAAAATACTCATTTGAATTAATGTTTCATAACATGGTAATATAAACTATGCCACATCTCTTTCACAGTAACATTAAAAATTAGACCATTTCTAAATAATTTATAATTCTAATATACTCAAAAATTATGATTTTGAAGAAAGTAAAATATTCTAAATTTAAAAGTCAAATATTTACTTTAATATTTAAACAATTCATTTCCAGTAATAACATGTTGTACATCTTTGATTTATGGAGAAATCTACTATTAGATTTATTTATAAATTATTTATAAATATATAATTTATAAATTTATAAATTATTATTTATAAATCACACACAGCAGTAATTTCAGCAATAAGCACAATTTATAGTTCATTAATTGTAACTAAATAACTGAAATAAATTATATACTTACATATAAAGGTAATTTCTTGATTTCTAAAATTGAGAAAAGGTTAAATCAGAAATACATTAAGAATGGCAATTATAATTAATTTACATGTTCTATGACCTAATAGTTTATACAGACTACAAATAAAGTTTTGTAGAACGAAAAAATAATGTATCAATTCGCTAATCTATAACAGATTTACTATTAACCTGGTATTCTGCCTGGTTACACCAGCTAAAAAAAATCCTAACAATGAACTTGTTCTTTTTGTCATTTTACTATCATCTGAAGAAATAATCTTTCATCTCGTTACCGCAGAATATCCATATTCATATCCACACATTCTTTGTCCACATAAAAAAATGATATGTCTTACTGATCAAAGATACTCTATGTGTATTCAGGTATTTAGTCTTCTTCTATAACATAAAATGTAAGCTTTTCTCCCATATTTCTTGCCTTTTGGCTGTGTTTATATTTCTCCTAGACAAATACTTTTATATAGTATTGTTTAATAATTTATTACCTACTTAATATTACTTCAATGTATTTCAATAGGATTGAAAGTGCCTCTTCCACAATGTAACTGATCTGATGAGATTTCTAGGGTAAAATATAAGAGTTAAAATGTTTAAAAGCTTAAATGGACATCTCCAAAGACTGTCAATGTGTATTTCAACCTTCCCAAGAGAGAATCAGGGCTAAAGATGAAGTGAGAGAGGAGAAATATATAGATTAAACATTTACTTGAGAGGACAAAATAGAAAGGCAGAGATAGAACTCAGTAACCTGGGCATGTTTAAGGTACAGCAAGTGGCGTCTGCAAACAGTCTATTGGTGCCACTATCCATTCAGACAAGAATTAAATGGAGGAAATGGGAGCAGGGAGTGAAGGAAAAAGGAAAAAGGCTTCTGGGGTATGTGCAATTAGAAGAAGAATCAACTGATCTTTATAACAATGGGTTTATGTATAAACTTAGGTTAATCACTTCTCAGAGCTCAATGCAAACTCTGACTTCCCAGTTTATCTAGAACATATCTGGCTTTCATCTTTCCCCATACATCCAACTCAGCTACTATTAAACCACTTTACAAATTTTTTTAACCCCCATGTTTTGACGATCCATCTTCTAAATTATTCCTTTGCCACCTAGTGGGAAGATCCAGGAACCACTCCAAGTTTTTTTAGAATTCTAATTTCATCTTAAGTTTTCATGCAACCCTGAACAGAGGTATGATTTTTTTTTTTTTAAGTATATTAAAAAATATTTAAGATTATCACCAGGATGAGATGGCAGTTTGAAGTGATTTCAACGTTTGTCCAATGATCTTCATTCCAGCATTGGTGCATGTTTCTCTTGCTTCCATTCTTTACCTAATGCTTCTCTACCTAGATACAGAAGAGTCAAGCTGGCTGGGCGGCAGTGGCTCATACCGGTAATCATAGCACTGTGGGAGGCCAAGGCAGGGGGACCGCCTGAGCTCAGGAGTTCGAGACCAACCTGAGCAAGAGTAATACGCCATCTCTAAAAACTGCCAGGTGTTGTGGTAGGCACCTGTATTCTCAGCTACTTGGGAGGTTGTGGCAAGAGAATCTCTTGAGCCCAAGAATTTGAAGGTGCTGTGAGCTATGACACCATGGCACTCTACCAAGGGTGACAAAGTGAGACTCTGTCTAGGGGGGGGTAAAAAAAGGGGGTCAAGCTCCTTTTAGTTCACTATAAAACTAATGATACTATATGGTATAAGTTAAAACACTTTTCACCGTAGGATGAAGTCACAATAATGCATTTGATCACTATATTTCACAAAATATCTTAAAAGCACATCTTGACCTCTAGCATATCAATTCACACTGCAACCCTCCCAGTCTATCCTACATCTCAAGGTAAATTCCTTAAAGTCTACCTATATAGTCAAAGCCCACTTTTTAGCTGGACAGAATTCATACACACAAAATATTACAGAATTCTAAGCAGAAAACAATATAGTTTAAGACATTTTTAGTAATTCCTATCACCAGTCCCGCTGAAGATAAATTTAAAAGCTGTACAAAATATTTAAAATTTTCTTAAAAACAAAGAACTAAAAGACTCAAAAAAATCAAAATTCCTGAAATATGGAAAACAAAAATCTTAACTAGGAAAATTCAAATTAAAAACCTAAGGTGCTAGTAAATACTTTCTAGACTATCAAAAGTTAAAAACAATGGAGACACCAAATGTTGATGAGGATGCAGAGCAACAGGAATTTTCATATACTACCAAAGGGCAAGTGAATTGAAAAGCCATTTTGGAAAACATAGCATTAAAGATACATATATACCGTGGCCTGTTAATTCTGCTCCTGGGCATACACTCTAGAGTGGAGATATACAGGGTATCCATAAAGTTGGTGTGCAATTTACTATGTTAAACTATTTTAAATTGCACATGAACTTTATGTCCACCCTATATAACAGATGAAACAGAATATTCATAGCAGCATTATTCACGGTAGCCCAAACCTGGAAACATCCAAATGTCAAGCAATAAAATCTGTAGTATATTCATACAGGGTGTCCATAAAGTTGGTGTGCAATTTACTATGTTAAACTATTTTAAATTGCACATGAACTTTATGGACACCCTATAGAACAGCAATAAAAACAAATACATTAGAGCAATACACACCACCACATAGGAATGCACAAAAGACAGAAAATATGTACAATATGATTCTATTCAAAACAGACAATATTAAACTCTTGCTGGCAATATATACATGGGTAACAAGACAAATAAAAACCAGTGATTACCACAAAGACCAGGACAGTGGTTATTTTTCAGAGGGAAAGAGATGGATATGAGTAAGGAACAGAGGCCAAAGCAGCCTTCTGGCTGCAGGTGATATCCTATTTCTTGGCCTGAGTGATGGTGACATTGAGTGCTCATTTTATAATCATTCATTACCCTGTATATACAACTGCATTTCACCATTCTGATTGTATATCATATTTTACTATAAAAGGTATTCTAAAAAAGACAATTTAGCTGTAATCCTAGCAGTCTGAGAGGCCAAGGCAGAAGGATCACTTGAGCTCAGGAGTTCAAGATAGAAAAATTAGCTGGGCACCATGGTGCACATCTGTAGACCCAGCTACTCAGGAGGCTAAGGCAGGAGAATTGCTTAAGCCCAGGAGTTTGAAGTTGCGATAAGCTGCCATAATACATTCTTAGCCAGGATGACAGATTAAGACTCTGTTCTCCCCAGAAAACAAAACAAAAAAACCTAGAAAGAGAGATGAACGCATGTGTGGTATAACTTGCATGGGAGATGAAACTTGTGGAGGTATAACTTTTGGAGCAAGGGAAGGAAATTTGAGGGACTTCAATCAACTCTGGAGAAAGGGAACAAGGTCTTATGGGATGGGAGTGGGGAAATAAAACAACACTGAAGAGAGCAAAATAAATTTCAAAACTCTAAAGAACAGTGCCCACTTTGCAAAAGTCATGCTGCCTGTGCATGTCTTGAGGACAAATCCTAAAATTGCCCTTACAAATTGATGAAGGGGTGCAAGGAGAGAAGAACAAGGGGACCCCCCCCAAACTCTGAAGGAACAGGCTTAGCTAAAGTAATGATGATAATCAGCCACTGTCCATCATTGCTTAGTAATAGTGTCTCCTTGTTTTTATCCAGTTAGTAGTCATACAGATTAACTTGTTCCACATAATCTGGTACTTGCAAAGATTAACTTTTTTTTTTTAATTGTTAAATCATAGCTGTGTACATTAGTGCAATCGCCTGTACCCATTCTAAGTTAACTTTTCTCTATAGGTAATACCACCTTTTGGAACCCTAAAGGAAGTTTGTAAAATATCTTCCAGACCTTGAATTCCAGTGGATTAGCTAACCCATCCAGACCAGCAGCTCATACCAACCGATTTGATTGAAATCATAACCCCAGAAGCTAAAGTACAAGAAGATAATTTTCAGACTCCTATAATTATGACCCCAACTTAGCCAAATAACAAACCTAATTACCTAATCTCCCCCATCTATCAAACTATCCTTAAAAACCCTTTCTCCCCAATTCTTGGGGAGGACGATTTCAGAAATTCCTCCTGTCTCTCTGCTTAGCACTAGGAGAGATACTCTTTCTCTGACATAAACCCTGCTGTCTGGATATTGGCTTTTGCTTGGGCAATGCACAGATAAACCTGGTTGGCTGGAGGTTTATCTTTTCCCTATGCTTACCCAACTTGACTCAGTATCTCCCTATTCATTTCTTGTCTTCTTCCTATCCCCTAAGATGAAAAGAAACAAAGTCAGACATTTCCCCCTACCACGATCAAAACATGACCTCATGTGAGGCTTCTTGGGCAAGTGTAAAATATTGCATAATTAACAAGACCCCATATATACAAAAATATTTCTAAAATAATCAGCTGGGTATGGTGGTATGGCTCAACAGAATACTGCTTGAGCTCTTGAGTGGGAGGCTGCAGTGAGCTATAATCACGCCACCGCACTTCAGCCTAGGTGACAGTGTAAGACTCTGCCTCAAAAGAAAAAAAATATAGCAGCATGAGTTAGTTCTCCCCTGAAACAAGTTCTTGTGGTGAATAAGAGTAAAGGGAATAAGTATATAAAGATATGATCAAAAGCAACCATTTAACACTATTCTGGTTGTTCTGAGCTCTAAGACCCTTCTAGTTCTTGCCTTAAATAGGCTGCCCACATGAGGAGGAAGAGAGGAGGAATAAAAGCAAAATACCAGTAAGTATCATGTCTTTATCATATTCTGAGCTGTAATAAGAACTGAGACATAATGAAATAACCCTTTAAGTCATGGGATACAAATTCAAAGTAGAGTATCTGCAATAGTCATAATATACTAACTCCTTCCTCGTCCAACATGCTTTTCCCAAAATCTTCAGCTAAAATTTCTATGAAGGGAAGGAAAACCTTCACTAACTTATATTTAATGAGTGGCAAAGGTAGACAAAGAAATACACACATCATATAGCCAGAGGTGTCATGGAAGGGCCAATATATTCAAACTTTAAAGGCATTCAAAAGGCAAACTTGATTGATTTTATGAATTTAAGGAATACATTAAAAGGCCAGGTGCAATGGCTCATGAATAACCCTAGCACTTTAGGAGGCCAATGCAAGAGGACTGCTTGAGGTCAGGAGTTCAAGACCAGTCAGAACAACAAAAAGAGAGATGCTGTTCTTACAAAAGATAAAACAATGAGCCAGGCCTGGGAGCATACACCTACAATCCCAGCTATTTGGGAGGCTAAGGCAAGACTGTCACTTGAGCCTTGATGTTTGAGGGTGCACTGATAATGCCACTGCACTCTAGCCCCCAGTCTGGGAGACAGAGCAAGACTATCTCCAGAGGGAAAAAAAGGCCTCTGGCCAGTTATGTTGCCATGTGCCTATTAGTTCCAGCTATTCGAAAGGATCACTTGAGCCTAAGAGTTTTAATCCAACCTAGGCAATGTAGTGAAAACCTGTCTCTATTCAAAAAGAAAAAAAAAAAATGTTTATTGTTTAGTGAGTACAGAGATTCTGTGGGATAACAAAAAAGTTCTGGAAGTAGTAGTAATAATTATGTAACATTGTGTATTTACTTAATGCCACTAAATTGCACATTTTTAAATGGTTATATGGCAATAAATTTTGTTATATATTTTCCCACAATTTTTTTTTAATTGTAAAAACCTCTACTTATCAAAAGACATCATTAAGAAGATGAAAAGGACAGTCATATGAGAAATATTCACAAATCAGTCATTGTGGAAATGCAAATGAAAACCACCAACAGATACCCTTTTAAATCCACTGGAATAAGTAAAATTAAAGAGACCGGCAAGAATCACGGTGGTAAGAATATTGAGTAACTGAAACTCATACATGGTTCATGAAGTATAAAATAAATAGCATTACTGCTATAGAAGACAGTTTGACAACTCTTTATGAAATAAAACATACATCTATCCTATAACTCAGTAATTTGTTTCCCAGGTATTAACTCAAGAGAAGTAAAAAGCACATACTCACAAAAAGGCTTGAAGAAATGTTCACAGCAACTTTATTCATAAGAGCCCTAAACTGGAAACAACCCAAAATATACAGTAACAAATGATCAGATACTCAAATTGTCCTATATTCCTATAATGGACTACCACACTCAGCAATAAGAATAAAAAGCTACTTATTGATACTTAAATGGATGAATCTCAAAAGTATTGTTGACTCATAGCAACACGTTACAATGATTCCATCTGGATGAAATTCAAGAACAAACAAAACTAATCTACAGTGATAGAAACCACAATAGTAGTTTGGGTTGGGGGAGAGGGGGACTAACCAGAAAGGAAACTGAAGGAATTTTCTCTTTCTCCTGATGTAAAAGTTCTATATCATGACTGAGGAAGTAGCTACACTGCTGTAAACATTTACTGAAACCAACTACACACTTATATCTGTGCATTTCACTATGTAAATTATATTTTTAACTTTTGAAATCCTAGAATAGTGTCCTAAAACACAGGCTTTAGCCCAGGGGTGGGGAACATTTTCATGTCAGAAACACACATTAATTTAGCTAAAATCAAATTAGGACACATTCAAGGAACTTCAATTAGATATTTGTGCACTTAAAAATGTACATTTTGTAAAAGTCTTACTATGTACTTAATTTTAAAAAATGAAAACTTAAGTTTTTAGATGACAATCACTTTTTAACTGTTGAAGATGACACAAAACATCAATGATATAAAATGTATTTTTAAAGTACACAGCTTTCGGCTCAGCACCTGTAGCTCAACTGGCTTAAGCTCTAGCCACATACACCAGAGCTAAAGGGTTCAAATCCTGCCCAGGCCTGCCAAACAATACTCAGGAGGCTAAGGCAAGAGAATCACTTAAACCCAGGAGTTGGAGGTTGCTGTGAGCTGTGACGTCACAGCACTCTACCCAGGGTAACAGCTTGAGGCTCTGTCTCAAAAAAAAAAAAAAAAAAAAAAAAGTACACAGCTTTCACTGGAAGGCCTTCCTTCCAAATTCATCATAAGGCAAATGATCAGAAAGTACTTAATTATCTCTATAAGCAAAAGTGATGTAACTTCTTTTTAACATTATATAATTTATTTAAAGTTAAAAAGTGATAAACAGTGCCTGTGGCTCAGTGAGTAGGGAACTGGCCCCATATACTGAGGGTGGTGGGTTCGAGCCCGGCCCTGGCCGAAGTGCAACAAAAAATAGCCAGGCATTGTGGCGGGCACCTGTAGTCCCAGCTACTTGGGAGGCTGAGCCAAAAGAATCACCTAAGCCCAAGAGCTGAAGATTGCTGTGAGCTGTGATGCCACAGCACTCTACCGAGGGTGACAAAGTGAAACTCTATCTCTAAAAAAAAAAAAAAAAAGTGATAAACATAATTTTGCATAAAGATCTGCTAAAGCACACTTTTAGTAATCCAAAGGAAATTGGTTAGTTCAAATGGCCAAAAGATTATTTACTTTGGGATTTTCTTGTTAATTTTAAAGTTAACTAATCTTTTAATGACTTTGCTGTGCCTGCTTTGTGTTGCAAAGCATTTGAATATTTGGTTGCAGCACAGAGCTTTAGTCAATCCTTGAGATGAACATTGGTCATTTGTGACCTTAAGAGCATCTTCATTGAGTCAGGTAAGAGAATGGTAGATTCATAAACAAGAAAGCATTCTTGTATTTTCAAAGCAAGAGAGCATTTTTCGAGCATATTGCTGAATGTGTGGATCTCCTACCACATTTTCCCCATATTTCAACTGAATCTTTCTTAGCATCAAATAATGACTTTAAAATGTCATCTAGTCTAAAATTCTTTAGGTGTTTGGTGATAGCAACTAGGTGAGACTAAAGTGGTAATTTGCCTTGGTAAATTCTCTATATTTTCTCTTATTCTGTACTGCATTGATGCTTCAATAGGAACTGACCTTTCTGATTCTGATTTGGAACCATATTTGTATTTCCTGGTTATATTCAGGAGAAAAAAAATTTATATTGACGTGAGCCCAGTTCATCTTAAAAGCTCTTAAAAGGTCTTTATTATAGAACTGTCCATTTCCTAGTTCATAAGAGAACTACAATTAAAACATTCCACATAAACTTCTCTTTAAATACTATAATAGAATACCGGTATATACCTAATAAAAAGTACTCTGGATAGTTAAGTATTACTTTGTTAAGCAAAACCAAACTCCAAATAAATATTATTTTCATACTTGAGCATATGTTTTGAACTATGTACCAATCACTGTGCTATGTACTTCCATGCATTAGCTCATTTAATCCTCATAGGGCTGCTGAAGTAGGTGCTACTTATCCCGTTCAAACAGTAAGGGCTTCAAGTTTCCTAAAGATTAAGTGACTTGCCCAAGGTCAAAGAGCTAGAATGTTTCTAGATTCTAAAATGTCAGAGTACAAGGGATACCACATCACGATGTGACAAGATCTGCATGCCCCAGTTTTCCCAAAACAATGATAGTTTTTTCAAATTCTCCAAATATTACAATCTTCAATGAAGTACTGAGATTTAGATACTAACGAAAAGGGATCTCTTATTGTAGACTTTATATTAAAACCCAAATATGGCAAGGGAAAACACCAGAAGTCATAGGTACAAGAGAAAAACTGGGCTCTGTGATATCCAGACAGAGCATGACCTTCTTCAAGTACTCTGAGTACTTAATCACTTGACAGTTGCTCATTTGGTTAGATATGTGCTAAGACCTTTAGCGTCCTGAGTTTCATTTTCACAAGCAAGTTTATTTACTTCCATAGATATTATACATAATATAAACATCTTTATTCATAAGTCAACTACCTAAAAAACATACTATTATAGGGAGAACAGGTAGGAGAATAAAGGTGGCTGGATAAGCACAAATGCAGCATCTGTGTGGGAGATGAGGGGAAGGAGGAGAAGGGACGGGGAGGGAGGGAAAAGAAAAGAAATATCTGCTCTGTTAGGTTATGGCATCATCTGTATGTACAAAAGACAAAATTACCATCGACAGACTAAAATCTGATTACAACCTCTATTCAAAAACTATGTGAATATACTAGAAGATAGCATACCCAGTGACAACCATCCAATGAAACACAAATGCAGGTCAACAAGATATATATTAATTCTCAAGTATCAAAAGACTTAACAGTAAAAGAAGCAACATTTACATTTAGTTAAGGTGACTAAAAACACACTAAAAATTCTTATGGTATAGGAATCTGAGGTAATGTGTGAAACACTTTGCAAGCTGTGAGATATATCCATGAACTTGGATATAAATTATCCTCAAAATTAATCTGTAAAAACCCACATAGAGTTGCTTGTGGTTATATAAGAAAATGTCCTTATTCTTGGGGAATAAATTCTCAAATATTAAAGCAAAGGGGCACACAGTGCCTCTCCCTTACAAATAATTCAGGGGAAAAAGGGAAAGAGAAATGATAAAGCTTATGAACCAATGTAAGCAACCAATGATGAAGACGACTAAGAATTCCTTATATTATTTCTATAAACTTTATGAATTTCAAATTATACTACAGCAAAAAATTATTTTTAATAATCTGAAACAGCTGGGGGACATAGTGGCAGGAGGCATGCATCTATCCTCTCAGCTACTCAGGAAGCTTAGACAGAAGGATCCCTTATGCCTATAAGTTCACATCCCGTCTGGGCAACACAGTGAGACCTCTGTCTCTAAAAATAAATATTTTTAATTTGAAAGAAAATGATAAGACAAATATTTGTCAAATTAGGTTGAGGTACATGAACATTCATTATATTAATTCACTATTCTTTTACTTTTTGGGTATTTGCCTTATGATAAAACCCAAATTAAAAAGAATGTTGTACTCTAGTTCTACGTACACTCACTCTGACCATAAGGAAAGCTGCATAAGACTATCTTAGAACGATGCTATTAATCGTCTGAATCATATAATTTGTCTTGCTCTCTTCCATGCCTTCCAAGCAACCCTTTGATCATATCTTAACTAATAGGTTAGTTATGTCACAATTCAGTGCTGTTAAATTTAAATCAGAAAAAAAAAAAAGAAACATTTTGAAAAGAACTTTTACCATGAAACTAAGGGGAAAAAAGGCACTATAGTGACAGTAGACAAAACTGATTATTCTTAAAGGGTTTGTATTGACTGAGAAATAGTAGAAGAGAACCTTAAGGGGCAGAGATCTATAAATGTTCTGTATATCTTAATCTGGGTATAGTTACATGGGTATACAAAAAGTTATCAAGCTTTAAAAATTTTATACTTTATTATATGTATATCAACATCTCAATTTAATTAGAGAATAAACAAGAAGTGCTTAGGGTATGAGAACTTCCTAGTTCAAATCCAAAACCTACAATGTAACAGAAATAGATAACACTGGCATTTAGATTTATAACCAGTCTTTGTAATCGTAGTCAACATGAGACTACATTGAGATAGACATTTTTTTCAAAAGAATAACCATTACAGAATTTTGAGTAGAAGGTGTGCTGTGATACTAAGGCAACATGTAAGGAAAAATGAAGACCTGGAGCAGCGCCTGCCCCATATGCCGGAGGTGGCAGGTTCAAACCCAGCCCCGGCCAAAAACTGCAAAAAAAAAAAAAAAAAGTCATAGAATAAAGTGTATATAAAAAAAAGTCATAGAATAAAGTGTATATAAAAAAAAAGAAAGAAAAATGAAGACCTGGCCGTCAGGAGCTCAATAGCAAACATGAAATTCTGATGAATCTGAACATTATTTTGCCTTACAAAAAGGCTAGAAATCAAGTTAGATATACTCTTTGTCTCTTCCTTCCTCCCCTCTCCACTGTTTTACTCTCCTTTAAAAAAAAAAAAAAAAGACAAGGAAAATGCTTTGTAACTTTGAATGTTGTCCTTTGTTTAAAGCAATATCTGTATGTAAAGAACATAAACCAAAAAAAAAATATATATGTAATGGATAACAGTACCATGAAACTAATATTTAAGAGGCAAGTATGGAAATAGATATGGGTAGATCAGCTACTGCTATCTTCCTTCCACTGGGCTGTATCTCATTTCAGAGATTCAAGTACTGTTAACGTTGTGTCAGTATTTCCACTGCAGAATTCAATGCAAAAATCTTTACTAGTGAAGCTACCAAGTCACATTCAGAAACAACCCTCAACTGTAGAGAAATTCACATTTCTTAAACCACCAATTCTTAAATTTTTTTTCTTTTTGCAGTTTTTGGCTGGGGCTGGGTTTGGGTTTGAACCTGCCACCTCCAGCAGATGGGGCCAGTGCCCTACCCCTATGACCCATTAAAATGTGTTAATTATTTTTAAGTTCACATTTTTTTTTTTTTTGAGACAGAGACTCAAGCTATCGCCCTGGGTAGAGTGCCATGGCATCAAAGCTCACAGCAACCTTCAACTCCTGGGCTCAAGCGATTCTCCTGCCTCAGCCTCCCAAGTAGCTGGGTCTACAGATGCCTGCCATGCCGCCAGATATTTTTTGGTTGCAGTCGTCATTGCTGTTTGGTGGGCCTGGGCTGGATTCGAACCCGCCAGCTCAGGTGTATGTGGCTGGTGCCTTAGCAGTTTGAGCCACAGGCGACGAGCCTAAGTTCACATTCTTAGTAACAAACTGAACATAATCATAAGCCCTGAAGTCCACATAAAAGGTCTGGGAATGACCATTTATATTAAATTCTGTAAGAGGCAAAACTAACCTTATGACAGATCAAATCTGGATTGCTGGAGCAAGGAGAAGTGATGCAAAAGGGCACTTGAAATTCCTTGCAGTGATAGAAATATTCTGTATCTTGCTGGGTAGTGATTTTATAAGTATATACATTTTTCAAAATACACTGAATTTTGCGCAAATATAGCTTAATAAATTGACTTTAAAAAGTAAACAGGCCAGCAAGTACAACAAAATTAAACATTTTTGTTCTTTAAAGAGCACATTCTATCAATGTACACAGCTATGATCTAATAAAAAAAATAAATAAAGAGCACATTCAAGAAATAAAAAAGACAACATGGGATAAAGGATTGTATCAAAATTTATAAAGAACTACATAACTCAACAATTTAAGTTCTAAATAAAAAATGGGCAAAAGATCTGAATAAACCTATTTCCAAAGAAGAGACAAATGGCTCATAAGTACATTAAAAGATACTTAACATCATTAGTCATTAAGGAACCACAAGTCAAGCCTACAATGAGATACCACTTCAAACCCACTAGAATGGCTAGGATCAAAAAGACTTATTAGCAAGTGTAGTTAAAAAAAAAAAAAAAAAAAGTGGAGAAATTAGAACCATACTATATTGATGGTAGGAATGGTATAATAATTCCATTGTGGAAAAGAGTCTGGTAGTTCTTCAAATAGTTAAACATACAATTAAAATATGAATTAGCAATTTCCCTCCAAAATATATACTCAAAAAAACAGAAAACGTGTCTGCACAAAAATGTGTACATAAAGATTTAAAGCAACAGTATTCGTAACAGTTTCAAGAAAAGGAAACAATCCAATTGTCCTTTGATAGATGAATGGATAAACAAAATGTGGTATACCCAAACAAAATATTACTCAGCCATTAAAAGAATGAAAGTCCCGATAACATGCTACAATGTTATCTAAGTGCTATATTAAAATTATGATAAAGAATCCAGACACAAAAGGCCACGTATTGTATGATTCCATTTATTTAAAATATCCAAAATAGGTAAATCCATGGGAAAGTGAAGGAACAGCTACAGAGTATAGGGTAACTTCTGATGACTGTGTAGTTCTGACTATGGTAAAAACCACTAAACTGTTCACTTTGAAAGGCTGAGTTTTATGGCCTATGAATTATATCTCAAAAAAGGCTGTTTTTATAAAAGGAAAACAAAAATAACAATTCTGCATTTTACTTCTTGGTTCTTTTTTATTAAATCATAACTGTGTACATTAATGCATTCATGGAGTACAATGTGATTTTCTATACAATTTGGAATGCTTACATCAATGAGATTATCCTTTTAACATGAATTTGCAAATATCTACTCTAATTACTCAAGTTTAAATCAAGAATTGATTTGATCCTTCAGATCAAGAGTTTGAGAACAGCCTGAGCAAGAACGAGATCCCTTCTCTACAAAAAATAAAAAAGTTAGCTGGGCATGGTAGCACTCACCTATAGTACCAGCTACTTAAAGCTAAGGTAGGAGGATGGCTTGAGCCCAGAAATTTGACATTGCTCTGACTTCTGATACTGTACTGTACTGTACTTCTGATACAATACTGTACTCTAGGCAGAGCAATGGAGAAAGATTGTCTCAAAAAAAAAAAAAAAAGAAGAAAAGAAAGAGGAAAAAAAGAAAATAAAACTATTAAATGCTGCTAAAAGAAATGAAAGAATACATGAATAAACAGAAACATATCTCAGGTTCATGGATTAGACGACGACTTAATATTGTGAACATGTCAATACTACCCAGCGTGATCTACAGATTCAATGCAATCCCTATCAAAATCCCAATGACTTTTTCTGCAGAAATGGAAAAAAAGTACAGACCAAAGGAATAAAATAGTCCAGAAATAAACCCTTGCATATATGTTCAAATGATTTTTGGCAAAGATCCCAAAACCATTTGATGGGGAAAGGATAGTCTTTTCAACAAATGTTATTGAGAAAACTGGATACCCATATATAAACATATCTTATGTTTAGATCTTTATCCTAGATCTAAACCTAAGCGCTAAAACTATAAAAGTCTTTAAAAAAAAATAGAGGGAAAGTTTTATGACAATGCATTTGACAATTTCTTGGATATAACATCAAAGGCACAGGCAAAAAATAAAAATAAAAAATTGTACTTTATCAAAATGAAAAACTTTTGTCCAAAGTGCACCATCAATAAAAAGGAATGACACAGAATGGGAGAAAATAACTGCAAATCATGGATCTGATATATGCAATTAGTATCCAGAGTACATTTAAAAATTTCTACAATAATAAAAATCTCCAAAAGTAAGGGAACTTATTATTGCTTTGTGACCCCTCAGAATTCAAATGTTGAAGCTCTAAATTCCAATATGTCTGTATTTAGAGACAGGGCCTTTACAGATGTAATTAAAGTTAAATAAAGTCACACAAGGGAGCCCCAATCCAATAGGATTAGTGTGCTTATAAGAAGGGACACCAGAAACGTCATTCTTTAGCAAGAGCACCCTCACCAAAAGCCAAACCCTCCTGGAACTCTGATACTGAGCTTTCTAGCTTCCAGAATTGTGAGAAAGCAATTTCTGCTGTTTAAGCTGCTCAGCCTGTGGCATTTTGTTATGGCAGCCTGAGAGGACTAATACAAACTTGAATGTACATTATTCTAAAAGAATACAAAAGACCAGTGAGTACAAAAGGCCAGCAAGTACAAGAAGATGCCCAACATCATTAACCATGAGGAAAATGCAAATCAAAACCATAATGAGATACTGTTTTACACCTATTCAGATGGCTACTTAAAATTGTTTAAATTTTTTTTTTTTTTTAAAGTGTTGGGTAGGATGAATGGAGAACTGAACCAACTGCACCTTGCTGGTGAGAGTATAAAATGGTATAGCCCAGTGGTTCTCAACCTTCCTAATGCCGCAAGCCATTAATACAGCTCCACCACTGGTATAGCCACTATAGAAAATGGTATGGAGAATTCTCAAAAAACTAAACATAGAATTATCATATGCTCAAACAATTCCACTTCTGAGTATATACCCGAAAGTAGTAAAAAGAGGGACATGACAAATGTTTGTACACCAATGTTCACAGAAGCATTATTCACAACAGTCAAAAAGTAGAAGCAACCCAAATGTCTATCCATCAATGGATGAATGGATATACAAAATGTGGTGTATACACACAAGAGCATCATTCCGCCTTTAAAAAGTAATTCTGGGGCAGCTGTGACTCAAAGGAGTAGGGCGCCAGCCCCATATAACAGAGGTGGTGGAGTCAAACCCGGCCCCAGCCAAAAAATGAGGGGGAAAAAAGGTAAATCTGATACAACATGGATGAATCCTTAAGATATTATGCTAAGTGAAATTAGTCACAAAAGGATAAAAACTATACGATTCCACTTACACAGAGATAGGATAGTCAAATCCACAGACAGAAAGTAGAATGGTGGCAGCCAAAGGGAAAAAGGTTCAGTTAGAGGGAGCTAACAGGGAATTAGTATTTAATTAATACAGAGTTTCAGTTGGGACAAACAACGTTCTAGAGACAAAGGGTGGTGACAGTTGCACAACAATGAACATGTCACAGAGCTATACAATTGAAAAAACAGTAAACTGAAACAAAACTTTCAGAAAATAAATGAATAACCCATTAAAAAATAAAGTAAAATCCTATTCTCTCCCAAAAGAAACTCCAAAATATAAAACAGGATGGGCTCGGCACCCGTAGCACAGTGATTATGGCGCCAGTCACATATAACAAGGCTGGCAGGTTCAAATCCAGCCCAGGCCACCTAAACAACAATGACAACTACAACAAAAAAATAGCCGGGTGTGTGGCAGGCGCCTGTAGTCCCAGCTACTTGGGTGGCTGAGGCAAGAGAATGGCCCAAGCGTTTGAGCTTGCTGCGGCTGTGATGCCACGGCACCCTACCAAGAGCAACACAGTGAGACTCTGTCTCAAAAAAAAATAAAAATAAAAATAAAAAATTGAACAGGATGTTCATTAAAATAATACAGCATTACTACAGGACACCCCCCCACCCAAAAAAACACGATGAAGTTTTTGTTATGATTCCAATGCGTTAAATTTATAAGCTTTAAGTATTTAGAACAAACAAAACTTAGTAAAATCTTAATTTAGAAAAAGCGTGAGAAAATCAGAAGCAGAAGCAAAATCTTTAATGTTTACTTTTAGTATTTGGAGGTGTCAATCTTTATACTGACACCAAATGCAATTTATACCTAATACTGTACGTAAAAGCTTATGCAATTTATAGAGGATTTATACATAGGTTTAAAAAAAAAAAAACTTTTTACCCTGGACTGTTCAGCAGAAAATATATTACTAAAAATAAATGAAAAATTAAAAAATGTAAATAGCTTTATCTATAATAGGTCTATAACACTGGTCTTGACATGCTTCCCCTTGCCTAAGATGCTTTTCCAACCACTTAAAAAGTTTAAGGTAGTTCATTTCTCCCTTAGCCAGAAAGGATGTGTTAATGACTGACATACCTATCAAAGACTACCATGGTTTCTAGTGCTATAATGAAACCTCTGATACATGGCTTTCTAGTCAGGTGTTGGTGATTTCCTATCTTTGGAGATTCACTGTATCTGTAGGAGCTACAGCTCTCTTAAGTTTAACATGGTTGAACCAAGAAAGAAGACATAAGCAGATGTCTATACAAATTATGATTCCATGAAAGGTTTTGAGGACATGAGGAAAGCTAGTTATCTTTCAGAATGCAAAGGTGTTTTGGAGTAAGAAATTGCTTTGAGGTGAATTACATACAAGTTGGTCACTGACCTGTGGTATTCATGAAACATGAATATATGGGCTAAATAATCAGCACATACTATGGACAATGCACCAAAAAGCTGAAATATCAACCATACCTTTTAAGTAGATGCAAAATATAAATATCCAAACAAAATCTAACAGTGAAATTTCTAAATACCACATTTCTTTGTTACCAAAACTGCACACACACAAAAAGTCCAGCAAAATATTTTACTGAAATCTCACATCCAGACTTCAGCTTAAGCACCTGTATTCCTAGAGCAATGGTTCTCAACCTTCCTAATGCCGCAGCCCTTTAATAAAAGTTCTTCTGGGTCGTGACCCACAGGTTGAGACCCGCTGTCCTAGAGTCTTAATATTAGCCATAAATTTCCTGATGAGCTTAGTTTGACATAGTAAGACTCCAGCAAACTGTTCTTTCCTCTAGCTTATTATAGTTTAATTAGTAGAAATGAGTCACCTCAATTAACACAATATGCAGTGATCTAATAATTCTTGTTAGCAAAAAAATTAATAAGTTCACAAGTTATCTGATTAAATTCTGTGAAGCAAATTTCCTAAATCTTAAGAATAAAAGGAGCAGTGCCTGTGGCTCAAGGAGTAGGGCGCTGGCCTCATATACCAGGGGTGGCGGGTTTGAGTCTGGCCTCAGCCAAAACTGCAAAAAAAAATAAAAAATAAAATAAAATAAATAAAAGCACAAATAAGATGTACATATTAAGTCATCAGTCTATATATCCTAATAAAGCTAAATATATGAAATACATTGTAAACATAATTATATTGGGTTGAGTTTAATCCAGAAAAATACTTCCTAAACATTAAAACTGAGACCGGAAGTATGCCCAAGAGTGAATATAAACAGTCCAGAATACATATTCAACTTCAACAGTCATGTCTTATTAAGTATGTGTCACTGTTTTAAAACAGTAATTTTTATTAACCTCTTAAGGAGAAAACTTCCTTCTGTCTTAGCAAGCTTTTGTTTTCAATGTACATAAAAGTAGGCAGTTTAAATCACTTCACCTGATAATGTTAGCAAGAAATCCACAGCAAGAAAAAATGTCATTTACTTTTAATCTAAGTAGGTATAGTTACAATATTAAGAATTAAAATGTGCCTTGCTGAAGAGTTAGGACAAGATGGAATCTAAAGAAAACTTTTTTCCCCTAACAAAAAGAACAGGAAACATAGAATGAGGTAACTTAATTAATAACCCAATTACTACTAGCAAAACTATGTAGTTATATGATACTAAGAGGGATAATTTTACATTTTTGCCTTGTACTAAAATGTCCCTTGTGGGAAGAAAAGAAATAAGACAATTCAACTGACCACCAGATAATCCTTTTATTGTATTCTTAAAGGCAAATAATATTTTTTTACCTCTTTTAGTATCCACAGCCAGCAGTATCATACTTTATTAAAATTCTGTCTTAAAAAAGAAAAGAAAAAAAAAGTGTCTCACTCTGTCACCCTGGGTAGAGTGCGTGGCTTCATAGCTCATAGCGACCTCAAACTCTTGGGCTCAAGAGATCCTCCTGCCTCGGCCTCCTAAGTAACTGGGACCACAGACCCCTACCACAATGCCTGTCTAGTTCTTCTATTTTTAGTAGAGACAGGAATCTCACTCTTGCTCAGGCTGGTCTCCAACTCCTGAGCTCAAGCAACCCACCTGCCTGGGCATCCTAGAGTGCTAGGACTAAAGGCATGAAACACTGTACCTGGCTCTCTTTACTCTTAACATATGAGATGATATGATGATAACCTTTCTTGTAAAATCCCTGATGTACAAAAAGAAAGCAGAAGACTATCTTAACAATTCAGAGTATTTTATCCACTTGACTCAAAGAGCAACTTAGACTTGACTAATTTTCCAATCCTTATTCCTTTTCCTTCATAGGCTACAAACTGAATGAGAACAGAGATCTTGTTCATCACTACACATAGGAGCTTACAGTATCACAGTGCCTAGTAAATAAGTAGCATGTGTTAAAAATTTATTGTATTAATAAGCCTAAGCCAAATCCTATAAAGGAAAAAGGCAAATATATGAAAGAGAATGATGTTTCAAGGCAGAGCAAATGCTTCAGAGAGTGTGAACTCATGGAATATATTTTATTCATGTATTATACTGGTCCAGTGGCCAATTTAGGAATGCCTCCTTAACACTGTGCACTTATATTCAGTAAAACAAGAAAAACGTTATTCAGGCATCCACTGGGATATTAATCTAAGAAAGAACTATACATAGAACTATACATCTATAAAGAAAGTTCTAAATAGTTCAAATACAGGTTCATCTCATGCCACATAACACCAGCAGTTATTAATCTCTTCTAAATTAAACACTTAAATTCTCTGCATTAGCAACATAAGGTATTTGACGATTTCAGAGAGAAAAATGTATTTTACAATTTCAAAATTAATTATCAATATTCCTTTTATAAAATGATCCATTGACAGCTATTTTAATCCTATTTAACTAGCAAATGCTATGTACTCATAAAATCAAGTTACACAAACATCTCACTTCCCCATTTATATCACAGACACAATGTGTCAACTTACTGATAAAATGACTTTTCACCAAGATATTAAAGCTATAAAAAAAACCCAAAAAAGGTATTAAGTAAATGCCTATTTTTATAAGCTTCTATTGTTTACCCAGTAATAACAATGACAAACGAGGGGAAACTATTTCTCCTTATCTGTCAATACTTAAATGGTAGCACTATTCCTTTAGTGATTTCAAATTTGGCATAAAAATTTGTTCCAACAAAATAAAGGTACAGGTGAACAAAGACTGTTCAATTAAGAAGGCAAGACAGGGTTAGCGTCTGTGGCTCAAAAGGGTAGGGCGCTGGTCACATATGCCGGAGGTGGCGGGTTCAATCCCAGCCCTGGCCAAAAAAAAAAAAACAAAACAAAACACACACACAAGGCGGCAGATAGGAGGAATTCTATGAAGATGGCTGACTGGTAGCAACCCTAGGTTGAGGCTCCTGAGCAGAAGGAAGAAAAGCTGGGTGGAATCAGACTCTATGAAGCCAAAGGTGGGGAGCTGTGCCAAGAAAGAAGTTTGGCAAGCTGTAACCCCAAGGAAGAACATTCAAGAAAACAAATTACAGGTACAAAGCCTATGGACTAGAGGACAGGAGACCCCCTCCCCCAAGCAGGAGGCCCGTTGCAGGCTATTTTCGAACAAGCAGGGAACAAAGGACCTCTCATTTTACCTCGCTGGAAAGAGCTACTAAACTCCAGGTCTTTCTCTAGGGAGGTCCCACTTACCAACCTAGACACCACCCCGCCAGGCATAAAATTGAACAGATATTTTCCCCCACAAGTCCAAACTCCTAGTCTACCCTTTCTCCCTCACATGGCAGTCTAAAGTTCTGCCCCCTGCAGAGCACAAGTGTTTGGTCTTGTCGTGAGAGATCCGGGCATAGTGTTGACCATCAATCATCAACTAATGGGGAAGAAAGAGGGTGTGGGAAGAAAGGGACACTCGGGAGTAGGAGCAGTCCCCTGATTACGACTATGCCTGGCCAGTGGTGGTGTGGACCCTCGGTTCAGGCTGTGTCTCATGGGATGGAGTGCAGAACCCCTGGCTCTGATGGCACCCACAGTGGGAGAGTGGTTGCCCCATGTGGACTGAGTTCAGCAGACAGGGCTCATCCCTAGCCCCCATGGTAGGCCTGCAAGCAGAGGCTTGCTAGGCATGTACTGAGGCCTGAGAACAAGGACATGGCACCCTGATTCCAACAGAACCCTTGAGCGATGGCTTACTGGGTGTGAGCCAAGACCTGAGGGCTAGGGCATGGTCCCCTGTCTCCAGCGGGGCTGGTGAACAGAGGCTTACCAGGTGAGGACTGAGACCTGCGGGCAGAGTGCGGAGCCTTGACTCTAATAGAGCCTGCAAAGAGAGGCTTGCCAGGCAGTGGACTAAGACTGGCAGGTGGGGGCGTGGTCCCCTGACTTCAGCTGGTCTGGCATGCAGAGGCTAGCTGGGTGTGGACTGAAAACAGTGGGAGGGGACATGGCCCCTGGCTCCAACTGTGCCTGCAAGTGGACAACAGTGTGGACTGAATCTGGCAGGCGTGAGTGTAGATCCCTGGCTCTAATTGTGCTATTGGAGACCCTTGAATCCCTCTCTGTTGAGCAGGGTTTGTACTGCCTGAGACAATTTAATTGGAACCCATGTCTAGGGCCGTCCAATCACGGACATTCTGAGGTTGACCTTTAAAGTTCTGTAGAGGAAAAGAACTGAAGGGTGTGGGCTGGGTGCCACAGCTGTTTGTATCTCTTCACAGTAGAGATTTAAACCTAATACTGTGGTTTCTTAGGATAGGGTAGAGGTTGGTTGATATCAAAACAGAGCTAGCTTGTGCTATCTCACCAAGTAGGTCCTGAGAGTCTCCAGCCAAAACTCTGAAAGGTGCCTTTGTAAGGTTGTAGGAAGCAAGCCACGATTACAAAGCTTAGCGCCTTGGTAAGGGGTTATCTCTACTACCTGGGAACCCCAATTCAATCTCAACGTACCAGTTCTAATAACCAAAACGTGAGAGAGAGAGAGAGAACGAGAGAGAGAGAGAGAGAGAGAGAGAGAGAAACAGAGAGAGAGAAAGAGAAAGAGGGAGGGAGGGAAAGAAAGAGAAAAAGAGAGAGAAAGAGAAAGAAAGAGGAAGAGAAGGAAGGAAGGAAGGAAGGCCGGCCAACAACTTCATGGATCATCTCAAGCAACTGGAAAAGGAAGAACACTCCAACCACAAACCCACCAGAAGAAAAGAAATAACCAAAATTACAGCAGAATTAAATGAAATTGAAAACAAAAGAATCATTCATAACATCAACAGAACAAAAAGTTGATTTTTTTGAAAAGATTAACAAAATTGATAAACCTTTGGCCAACCTAACCAGAAATAGAAAAGTAAAGTCTCTAATATCGTCTATCAGAAATGATAAAGGAGAAATAACAGACACTTCAGAAATTCAAAAAAATCCTCAATGATTACTACAGAAATCTCTAGTCCCAGAAATGAGAAAATCTGAAGAAAATGGAGCAATACCTGGAAGCACGCCACGTTCCTAGACTCAACCAGAAAGAATTAGAAATCTTGAGCCACACACACCACAGCTGGAGGGTTTGTACCCAGCCCAGGCTAAACATCAATGACAACTGCAACAAAAAATAGCCAGGTGTTGGCTCAGCGCCTATGGCTCAAGTGGCTAAGGCGCCAGTCACATACACCTGAGCTGACGGGTTCGAATCCAGCACGGGCCCACCAAACAACAATGACGGCTGCAACCAAAAAATAGCCAGGTGTTGTGGAGGGCACCTGTAGTCCCAGCTATTTGAGAGGCGGAAGCAGGAGAATCGCTTGAGCCCAGGAGTTGAAGGGTGCTATGAGCTGTGATGCCAGGGCACTCTACCCAGGGTGACAGTTGCGGCTCTGTCTCAAAAAAAAAAAAAAAAAAAAAAAAAAAAATTTAAGAACTAGCCAGGTTTTGTGGTGGGCACCTGTAGTCCCAGCTACTTGGGAGGCTGAGGCAACAGAATCACTTAAGCCCAAGAGTTGGAGGTTGCTATGAGCTGTGACGCTATGGCATTCTACCCAGGGCGACAAAGTGAGACTCTGTCTCAAAAAAAAAAAAAAAAAAGAAAGAAAGAAATTAGAAATCTTGAATAGACCTATATCAATCATTAAAATAGCATCAACAATATGAAGTCTCCCAAAAAAGAAAAGTCCAGGACCAGATGGCTTCACATCCAAATTCTATCAAACCTTTCAAGAGGAACTAATACCTATATTATACAACCTTTTCCAAGGCATAGAAAAAAAAGAAGGAATACTTCCCAACACATTCTATGAAGCAAATATAACCCTCATGCCCAAACAGGAAAGAATCCAACAAAGAAAATTATAGACCAGTATCATTAATGAGTATCGATGCAAAAATATCAATAAGACCTTAACAGAATTCAGCAATACATCAAAGAATTTATACACCATGATCAAGTTGGTTTTATTCCAGGGTTACAGGGCTGGTCCAATATAGACAAATCTATAAATGTAATACATCAATAAAATAAAAGACCATATGTTTCTCTCAATTGATACAGAAAAAGCCTTTGATAATATCCTTTCATGATCAGAACACTTAAGAAAATAGCCATAGAAGGGACATTTCATCTACATTTGCCATCTACAGCAAACCCACAGCCAATATCATATTGAATGGTGTAAAATTGAAAACATTTCCACTCAGATCAGGAATGAGGCAAGGATCCCCACTGTCTCCACTGCTAACAAATTGTGGTATATGTACACCATGGAATACTATACAGCCATAAAAAAGATGGAGACTTCACATGCTTTATGTTTACCTGGATGGAGCTGGAACATATTCTTCTTAGTAAAGTATCTCAAGAATGGGGGGAAAAAAAAATCCAATGTACTCAATACTACTTTGAAATCAATATATAATCACCTACACACTCATATGAATGGCAAAACATAACTATAGTCCAGAAAGCAGAAGGGAACAGGAGAGACAGGAGAGGGGAGGGGGGATAAGGGAGGATGAAGGTTATTGGGGGTGGGGAACCTCACCTAATGTGCATGATCCAATGGTACATTTCAAAACTATTAAGAAATGAGTATAATTGTGATGGATGTGTTATTTAGTTCAATGTAAGCATTTCACATTGTGTATCGAAGCACTACCCTCAACCCCATTAATGCATCAATTTACAAAGTTATGATTTAATAAAAAATAATAAACTCAAAAAAAATAAAAAGGAAGGCAAATAAAAATTAGACATTTATGATTACAAAATTATTAGGTGGATACTGCAACTTTTCATGCAATCTCAATTTTTCTTTTTTTTTTTTTAAGAGACAAGGTACCTCTAAGTTACCCACACTATCCTCAAACTCCTAGGTTCCAGCGATCTAGTTTTCCCACCTCAGCTTCCCAAAATACCTGGGACTATAGATGTGTAGCACTGTGCCCAATTCCTCCAGTGCAATTTTTCAAACCTTATATAATGGAACTACTTACAGTGGCTCATGCTTATAATCTTGGCACTCTACCAAGGTGACCGAGTGAGACTCTGTGTCTCAAAAAATAAATACAAAAATTTAATGCTTCCTTTATATGAAACAGTCACTTTTCCTTTTTTTTGTTTGTTTGGAGACAAAGTCTCACTATGTCACCCTGGATAGAGTGCCATGGCATCACAGCTCATAGAAACCTCAAACTCTTGGGCTTAAGCGATTCTCTTGCCTCAGCCTCCCAAGTAGCTGGGACTACAGGCGTCCGCCACAACACCTGGCTATTTTTTTTTAGCTATAGTTGTCATTGTTGTTTAGCAGGCCCAGGCTAGATTTGAACACATCAGCTCCAATGTATGTAGCTGGTGCCCTAGCTGCTGAGCTACAGGAGCTGAGCCACTGCTTTTTATTTTTATTTTTTTGAGACAAGAGTCTCCCTCTATCACCTGGGCCAGAATGCCATGGCCTCAGCCTGGCTCACAGCAACCTCAAACTCCTGGGCTGAAGTGATCTTCCTGCCTCAGCCTCCAAGAGTGCTAGCTTTACAGCCATGAGCCACCATGCCCAGCCACTTTTCTTCTTCTAATGTTAAAGCACGTTAAGAGCCTAAACTTTTTTTTTTTTTTTAAAAACAGGGTCTTGCTCTGTTACCCCAGTAAAAATGCAGTGTTCTCATCATAGCTCACTACAAACTCAAACTCCTGGGCTCAAGCCACCCTCCCACTTCAGGCTCCTGAATAACTATGCCTACAGGTATGCACCACCACATCCAGCTAATTGTTTTATTTTTTGTAGCTACCAGGTCTCACCTTTGCTCAAGCTGGCCTCAAACTCTTAGCCTTAATCAATCCTCCTGCCTCAGCCTCCTTAAATTCTAGGATTACAGGCTTAAACCACCGCACCCAGCATAGCCTAGTCCTCTTATTTGAATTATCTCCACATTCTAATAAATACCAGCTGGTGGGAGCCAATACGAAATCTTTTTTTTTTTTTTGCAGTTTTTGGCCACGGCTGGGTTTGAACCCGCCACCTCCGGCATATGCCCTACTGCTTTAAGCCACGGGTGCCGCCCACAAAATCTTTTACTAAAAGTCTTGAGAGAGCATAGAATAAGAACAGAATAATCAATTAGTGACTTTGTATCTTAAGGTTCAAGCTACTGCAGGTCTGGGGCTAGTGAAACAATTCTGCACAACTGAAACATCGGGGAGAAACTGGTTAAGAAGTAGACCCAGGGTACTATTTATAATCCTATCATGAAGGCTAAACATTACTGAATTTACATAAAATCTTGCAATGAGCAATTAGAACATGAATATTGGCCAAGCCAAGACAGCAGCTGCAAAGGCTGCCTACAGAGGATAATACAGTAATTTAAAAATAGGCTATAATAACATCTATAACACAGAAACCTGTATCTATTTACAAAAGGTTCTATCAGTCTGGCCATGATGGATTAATCTGTTTGGGACTAGCCCTTCTACCTTAAACAACTAAAACACTGAACAAGATACAGGAAACAGCTCATCTTGGATATTGGACAATAGCAGAGAATTGTGATTCCTTGAGAGAAATGAAACAAATTACCTGAGCCACGCTACTGACCAAGCTTTGTTATTTTGAGGCACTCTCTAGACCCCAGCCAGAAAGACAGAACTGAGAATCCAAGCAGAGCAGAAGCTCAATCAGAAACTCAGTAAGTTTCAGAAGGCTCAGAAAGCTATAATTTGTGGGGCACTCTTACTGGGTGAAATTCCATGAGGGTGGGCAAAGAACAATCATTGGGTAACAAGCAACTACTCGGGAACAATAAACAGAAGTACCAGAGCTTACACAGGTGTTCTGGTTCTGAGCAACCAGAGTAAAGAGACCTTACCAAACCCAGTACGTTCAGCTGAGACCTTATAAGCAGAGCTAAACTAGCCCCAGGGTAAAGACTCCTCTCTCAGCCCACCCTAACTAAGCTTTAAATAAAAACAAGCCCAGAAAAATTTAAATAAATAAAATGTTTCTCTTTAAAAGACAGGTGACTGTTTAAAGCAGATATACTATCAATGCATTATGGATTTTATAACCAGAAGTAAAATGACAGTAACAAGAACAAGAGATGGGAAAACAGATCGGGTCCTTATTTACATCAAGTGCTACGGACTGTGATAATTTGAATGTGCCTACTTTAGAATAGCCACAGAAAAACCAACAGAGGTGTTAAAAGGAAATATCACAAAATAATCTGGAAACTGATAGGAAAACAAAAAACAGACAACAGTAAGATGGTAGACTTATACCTAACCATATGGACGCTTAAAAGGATCATTTACTTTTAATTTAAAGACAAAACTAAGAGGTAGATAATATTAACCTAAAATAAAAAAGGAAGATCTAACATACGCTAATTACAAGAAACCCATGCAGAAAGATACACTACATAATTACATAATTACTTGTCCTGAGAAAGCTAAATGAGCTATGTCAAAGTAGTGTTGGGGACACCAAATATTACCAAAACAAAGTGGAAAATGTCATAATGATAAAAGAACAAATTTACCAAGAAGACATAACAATTCATTATATTTATGCACCTAAAAAGAACTTTAAGATACAAAAACTGGCTGAATTGAAATCTATAATCACAGATTTTAGCACTCCTCTTTCAGTTAATAGAACAAGTAGACAAAAATTAAGATATAGACAACTCAAATACAGTATAATACTAACCAATAATTGATAACCACCTACAGAATACATGTTCTTTTCAAAAATCATAGAACTTTCACCATCACAGACCATATGCCTCACCAGCAAATCTCAGATTCAAAAGACTGAAATCAGAGTGTATTTTCTCACTACAATGGAATTAGAAATTAGTAACAATAAAACACCTAAAATAACCCACATATGTGAAAATAAAACATACTTCTAAATAATTCACAAGCCATACAAAGCACTACAAGAGACATTAGAAAATATTTCAAACTGAATTGCAGTACACAACACATTATTTTCTGGAATGCAACTAAAGCCCTGCTTAGAGGAAAACTTAGATAATCTACATATACAAAAAGACAAACTTCAACCCCTACTTCACTCATTATATAATTTGTAGTATTTCAGATTTCAGCATAAACAGACATAAAACTAGAAGAAGAAAATTTCAGAAAGTATCAGTGACCTTAGGTTTAGAAATGATTCTTTAGATAGAATATAAAGAACATTAACAAGGCCAGACAAGGTGGCTCACACCTGTAATCCTAGCACTTTGGAAGGCTGAGGTGGGTAGACTGCCTGAATTCACAGGTTCAAGACCAGCCTGAGCAAGAGCAAGACCTTGTCTCTAAAAAGAGCTGGGTGTTGTGGGGGGCACCTATAGTCCCAGCTACTTGGGAGGCTGAGGCAAGGGGATCTCTTGAGCCCCAGAGTTTGAGGTTGCTGTGAGCTATGATGCCACAGCACTCTACTAAGGGCAACAAAAGTGAGGCTCTGTCTCCAAAAAAAAAAAAAAAAGGCTAAAAGACATTAACTATGAACCATTTAAAAAACCCAAAAATTTGGCTCTGTGCCAGTAACACAGTGGTTACGGTGCCAGCTATATACACTGAGGGTGGCAGGTTCGAACCCGGTCCTGGCCAACTAACAACAATGACAACTGCAACAAAAAAATAGCCAGGCATTGGACATTGTGGCAGGCACCTGTAGTCCCAGCTACTTGGGAGGCTGAGGCAAGAGAATCGCTTAAGCCCAAGAGTTGAAAATTGCTATGAGCTATGATACCACCGCACTCTACCCAGGACGACATAGTTAGATGGTCTCAAAATAGTAATAATAATAATTTGGTCTGAATAAAAACTTTGTGTTACCTGAAAGATACTGTTAAAAAACGAAAAGGTACAAGAACGTTATCTACAAAACCTGGGATACACAGAAAGCTTGCAATTTAACAATAAACAAAAAAACAGCCTACTTTTTTCCAATGGGAAGAGATTTAAACAGACACTTCACTGAAGATACTGAATGGATGGTTTTGTTAATAAAGGAAAATAAACTGTCAAACAAAAAGTAAGAAGAATAAACTCACCACATAATGGCCTCTTTGAAGAGAAAACTCACAGCACAACTACCCCTGGGACTCAAGTAGTTGTCTTCCAGCTTAACTTGTTACCTCTAAGAGTATGTTTCACCTTAAAGAGTTCCTAAGCAAACAGAAGTCCAAGCTTCCCACCTCCTCAAGCATAAAGAGCTGCCAACTGCTCTGTCTGCCATTCAGTCCACAGCAAAGAAAAAAGGGGGGAAAAAACACTGCTGCTCCACTACTGTTGTCAACTGACAGCCATAACTTTTTTTCTTTATGTCCCCCTAATAAAAACACCGAAACCCCTACCCTCAACACCAACACTTCTTTCTCTTGTGTTGTGACCTTCCCACCTTTGGGAAGTGAAATTAACTTTCGTTCTTTAAAACTATTCTAATCTGGCTCTGTGCCCCAAAGCTCGCCAGCTCCAGGGCTGGTGTATTCAAACCTGGCCAGGGCCTGCTAAACAACGACAACAATAACTATCTATCTATCTATCTATCTATCTAGAGAGAGAGAGAGAGAGAGAGAGAGAGAAAGATGATGTGGCAGGCGCCTGTAGCCCCAGCTACTTGGGAGGCTGAGGCAAGAGAATCGCTTAAACCCAAGAGTTGGAGGTTGCTTTGAGCTGTAACGCCACAGCACTCTAGCCAGGGCAATATAGTGAGACTATGTCTCAAAAAAAATTAAAAATAATGAAAGGTGGGGCAGCGCCCATGGCTCAAAGGAGTGGTACGCCAGCCCCATGTACGGGAGGTGGCAAGTTCAAACCCGGCCCAGGCCAAAAATAGCAAAAAAAAGAAAAAAAGAAAAAAAAAAAGGTATAACCCAACTATAGCCCAAGAAGGGGAAAGAGGAGAGGGAGGGTAGCGGAGGGGGGAGGATTAGTGGAAGAAGGGTAATTGGTGGGAACACAACTATGGTGCATTTTACAAGGGTACATGTTAAATTTACTAAGCATAGAATATAAATGTCTTAACACATAACTAAGAAAATACAGCGAAGGCTATGTCAACCAGTTTGATGAAAATATTTCAAATGGGGCTCGGCGCCTATGGCTCAAGCAGCTAAGGCGCCAGCCACATACACCTGAGCTGGCAGGTTCGAATCCAGCCCAGGCTCCAACCAAAAAATAGCCAGGCATTGTGGCAGGCGCCTGTAGTCCCAGCTACTTGGGAGGTGGAGGCAGGAGAATCGCTTGAGCCCAGGAGTTGGAGGTTGCTGTGAGCTGTGATGCCACAGCACTCTACCCAGGGCAACAGCTTGAGGCTCTGTCTCAAAAAAAAAAAAAAAAGAAAGAAAATATTTCAAATG
>CAUYPK010065945.1:0-14367 GCA_963574355.1 Loris lydekkerianus | reverse complement strand
TTGGTCATTTGGTCTTTGAATCTGTTGAATTCTTGAGATAACTTTTGGAATTCTAATTCGATCTTATTTGCTATCCAGATCCTGAATTCAATTTCTGACATCTCAGCTATTTGTTTGTGCATGGGGTCTTGTGCTGTTTCTGCCCCCATTGATCCTTGGGAGAGTTGATCTACTCTGATTATTCATATTGCCAGAGTTTTTCTGTTGATTTTGCCTCATGATTGTTTTTCACCATTGCCTCTGGCTGTCCTCAGAGTTGGGGAGGTGTCTCTCCAAGATTACACCCCAGCGGGATCACTCTATTATTGCTGTATCTTTGTGTGGAGTGACCCTGTGTAGTTCCTCTGGGGCTGCTCTAGCTAGGGAGTTCTGGTTGTGGAAGTAGTTCTGGTGTGTGACACACCCGGATCCAGCAACAGGGGTGGGGGTGGTGCGCACGGTTCTGGGAGTGCCTGGCACCCAGTGACTTTTACAGAGAACCCAAGGCTCCAGCAGTCTCTGGCCAGGAGAAGGGCTCTGTGCAGAGGCTGGGAGGGCTCCACTGGGCACCAGAGGGCATGCAGCTACCAGAGTCCCTGGCCAGATGAACGGGCTAGTGTGGAGGCTGGGAGGACACAGGAGGGAGGATGCAGGGTTGTGTGGTTCCTGCAATTCCTGGTCAGGGACTGCAGAGGCTCGGTGGGTGTGGGTCACTGTTTGGGGGTTGCTGCACAGCTCTTATGGAGGTCTGGGAGGCGTCAAGCCCAGGAGTTTGAGGTTGCTATGAGCTGTGATGTCACAGCACTCTACCCAGGGCAAAAACCCAAGGTTCCAATGTGCCATATCCGTCTCACTTTGCCCCTGAGGATTAAGGCTGTAAGGCAGTTTAGTCCCGCCTTTAGGCTGCTCAGTCACCGGGTTACTTTGTCCCACCTGATCCTTGCTCTGGGACCCTGAGGGCGGAGCTTGCCGGAGCAGTTCTTTCACAATGGCTTTCTGCGCCCAGCTCAGTGGCTCAGTCTGGGGCCCCAGACAATGCCCAAAGTTCTCCACACTTCTGCTCAAGCTCTCCCCAAGGCAGCTCAACTGAGCACCAAGTCCAAGAACACCAAAACAGTTCACAGGTAAGGCTCTTCCAGTTTGCAGTCTCACTGCTGCTTGTACTCACAGTTGCCAGCGTGATTAGGTTGATCGAACACACGCAACCACTTGCCAGTTTTCCACTGTTTTTGTCCTCCTCCTGGGGTCCAGAAGTCCCTTGCTGGCTCACTGTATCCTCAAAGGGAACATCATAGGCAGATCCCATCGGCCAGAGATGCCTGGAGTCCTGTCTCCCCAGACTCACCATGCCCAGTTGCAGGGAAGCTGTTACTCGGCTGCCATCTTTAATCCTGCATCTTTAATCAGGTTTTTGTCCAATAATACCTAATTCTGGGTTTGTGTTAAAACTGACACATGCGTATACTTGCATTGTTATTATAAATTAGCGGATAAGAACCTGGGATAAGAGCCATTAATTAATAAAAATCGTGAGTATGTTCACTAATGTGAAGTAAGCTGTGGGTCCAGGGTATTGTTCCACTGAAATGAAGTGCTATGTAGTGTTGCTGAGAATGGGATGAGTTCTTTGTTGTGACAACTTTGTAGCAGACAGGGGCTGCTTTATAAACTGTGCATATCTCTTATTTGAACTCAGTAATTGTTTAACCTAGTCAGATATGGTGTGTTTTCAAGTTTCTATTGAATCCTGTTTCACAATACTTAAATTAGGTTAATTTTGTAAGTCTTTGCATCATTATATTGTGTTATTTTGGATGACACATGATATAAATATATAAACTCTTTGTTTCTTTTCTTTCTTTCTTTCTTTCTTTCTTTTTTTTTTTTTTTTTACAGAGTTTCATTTTGTTCCCCTTGGTAGAGTGCTATGGTGTCACAACTCAGAGTAATCTCAAACTCTTGGGCTCAAGAGATTCTCTTGCTCAGCCTCTCTAGTAGCTGAGACTATAGACATGCTTCACAATGCCTGGCTATTTTATAGAGATGGGGTTTTGCTCTGGCTCAGGGTGGTCTCAAACTCATGAACTCAAATAATCCAGCCACTTCGGCCTCCCAGAGTGCTAGGATTACAGGCATGAGAAGTGCCTGGCCTGTTTTATTTGTTAAATACCTTTACTTTGAAATAAATTGTGCTTCTGTGTTCCCCCCAAATCATTCTAAAACAAATGAAAGAGCCATTAATTAGGTCTGCTTATAAGCAAATACAAGAAAAGACCTTGAGAACTGATTAAGCTATGTGAGTTTATGTTATGGAGGATGGAAGGTCAAGTTGGGGGCAGGGTTAGTTTCTGTTGAGGCCTCTCTCTGTGGCTTGTAGATGATCATCTTCTCTTTGTCTCTATGTGACCCTTGCTCCATGTGTGTTTGTATCCTATTTTTTTTTTTTTAATTAAATCATAGCTGTGTACATTATGCTATGGAATACATATATACAAGTATGGGGTACCTGCTTATCTTGTATTCAGAGCTTGGCATGCTGGTTTTATATACAATTTGAAATACTTTCATCATACTCGTTAACATAGCCTTCACTGCATTTTCTTAGACATTTATATTCTACACTTAGTAGATTTAACATGCACCCTTGTGTATCTAATGTTTTTATAAGGGCCCATCCATATAATCTTATTTATTTTAATCACCTCTTTATCTCCAGAATGTGGTCACATTGTGAGATCCTGGGAGTTAACCACATATGAATTTGGGTGCAGGGACACCGGCAGTCTATAATAAACCATAAAACACAAATGTGTAAGAAAAATATGAGCCTAAGAAAAAGTAAAAAGCTTATACATAGCTTAACTGGTTCTCACAAATCAAGTTCCTTTCTTACATTTTCCCATATGCAGACCTACTTAGCAACTCTTATTCCTTCTTCTTACCCACTAGTTTATAATACCAAAAGCAATGTAAGTATACGTCAATTTTAACAGACCCAGAATTAGGTCTGACAAATCAAGTTCCTTTCTTATTTTTCCCATATGCAGACCTACTTAGCAGCTCTTATTCCTGCTTCTTATCCTCTAATTTACAGTACCAAGAGCAAAGCAAGTATATGTCAGTTTTAACAGACTCAAAATTAGGTACTTATTGTTAGAGAAAAACCTGATCAGTTATAAGTATATTGCTCTTTTAATTCAACTTCCCTGAATGGATTTGCTACATTGAATGTTACCTTAGATTTATTTGCAACTTGTATGTTTTTCTCATTTATGTTAATTCAACCATATCAGGTCATGTACGTTTTCTTACTTGATTAAACTCATTTTGAACAACCAATACATAATCTTAGTAAAAGAATACTGAGACTGGGTGTGAGGGCTCACATCTGTCATCTCTGCACTTTGGGAGGCTTAGGTAGGAGGATCACTTGAGCTCAGGAGTTGAAGACCAGCCAGGGCAATATAATGAAACCCTGCCTCTAAAACAAAAACAAAAAAAATCAGCCAGGCACAATGACATGTGCTGTGAGAAAGGTGAGTGAGATGGAAAAAGTGGGAGAATCACTTGAGCTCAGGAGTTTGAAATTATAGTGAGCAGGCTGGGTGAGACCTAGTCTCAAAAAAAAAAAAAAAAAAAAAAAAGTTGGAGATATATATATATATATATTTATTTTTTTTTTTTTCCTAGTAGTTTCCTACTGTCTGGTATTGCTTCTACATTTCTTTCTTTTTTTATTATTTTTTATTTTTTTTACATATACATGTGTTTATTAGGTTTCTATTTTTTGCCTTCACAAAATTAAAAAGGTTTGAAATTTAATAACAGGGTGGCACCTGTGGCTCAGGGAGTAGGGTGCCGGTCCCATATACCAAAGGTGGCAGGTTCAAAGCCGACCCTGGTCAAAAAACTGCAAAAAAAAAAAACTGCAAAAAAAAAAAAATTAATAACAATAACAATGTTTAAGATAGGGACTAGAAACAAAAATCTCACAAAGAATGAATGAAGATAAATACATTCAGAAAATAAATCAGATGATTGCTGCATTAAAATATTAAGCAATAATAATAATAATGCAAAGAAAGTACCATTCACATAGGCAAATAAGAGTATGTCTATTATAGAAGGCTTTGACTCTGAGATTCAGTATGGAGTCATCAGTTAACTTCTTTTTTTTTAAGTCTCAAAAGTTATACAACTAATATTTATAAATAGAAGTAAAAGAAAATTTCAAAAAACAGATCATGCCAAATCTTATAGACAACAGCAAAAGAAAAAATACTTCAAAATCATTCTACTTGATCTGGATACACCTGATATTAAAATTGGAGAGAATGTATTATTATAAAGGGGAAATTACAAATGTATCTCACTTATAAATGAGGATGCAATATCCTAAACAACATATTAACAAGTTGAATTAAAAATTAATGTTTAAGTAATGTACTTTGGTCAAAATTATTTATTTATTTATTTATTTTATTTTTATTGTGGAGAAGGGGCGGGGAAAGAAGGCGGGGGAAGAGGTGCGTGACAGGGTCGGGCCAGTGGCATGGTACCACATTGGCTGTATCTAGGTAGAGGCAGTTTCAGGCCGGGCCTTGCTGAGTCGTTGCTGCGCGGAAGTAGCTCAATGGATCTACTTCTAGTCAGGCTCAGGAAGTTGCACTAGGCCTCAGGCACATGCAGGGCCCAACAATTCCCTCTTTTTTTTTTTTGTATGGCGGAAAAACATAGCCCCTGTCTTAGGTTGCCTGCTCTTGCAGTTTCAGTCTTACCCATCATGGGGATACAAACATCAATGGTTTGGTCCCTGTCTTAGGTTGACTGAATGCAGAGTGATCGTACCCGTTTTTGGGTACTATGAATGTAATCCACCATGCAGCCTCTCCATATCCTGTTACTTTGGTCAAAATTAAATCCAATTTATGTGGAAATTAGTCACTATTTTCTTTTCTTTTCTTTCTTTTTTTTTTTTTTTCTTCTTTTCCTTTCCCTCACCCCCTCCCTCCTTCTCTGGTTGGTCTCCCCTTCCCCTGTGCCCCACCCACTTCTACATTTTCTATTAAAGGAATATATATTAGATTTCTATTAAGAAATGTGTATAATTAGGAAAAGGGGCTTCTAGCACTTTACATAGAACTGTGAACATATCAATTGTCTACATCAAGGAATGGGGGTGGGATGTTCATAGTGTTTATGGGGTGGGGAGACTAAAAGTCCTTTAAGCCATTTCTTGGCACCATTCCAGTTCCCAAGGAACTGGAAAACAGAAACGAAGAGCATAAAACAGTGACGTTTAGATCACTGAAACTGGTTGGGAACCATACTGGCAGGTTCTGGAAGAAAGTATCAGAAAATTGTTCTAAAAGAACTGGTCATTTTGCATTCAGAGCCTGGTGATGACAAGGGTTGACTACATTTGGTACATTTGCCAGTCAACTGTCGGGCTGTTGAAGCTTTTTCCCAATATGCCAAAGGGGGATTTCCCCCCTCCCCAAATACAAAACTATTTTATTGAGGTAGAGAGGTTCCCTATTTTTCTGCATCCATCTTCTCTAATCATTGGCAAGTTGTGTTGATGTTTTGAAAGACGTATTTCATTTTATGTTTGATTATCCTCTAGGCATTAAAGTATGTATAAACCTTAAAGGAAAGAATCCCATTCAACTTGCATCTTAAAAGCAGAGAATACTGGGGTGCCACTGCAGCTTCTCCTTTTCTTTGTCATTTTTTCTCTTCCCATCTTCCTGTCAGCACTAATGTAAGAAGATAGAATATTTAGCCTGTACTGAGCTGAACAACTTGGATAGGAACTTTTCCTTTCTGTTTCTGATAAGATCTCCCCTTCAAGAACATCATGTTTAGGATGGTCCAGGACCAACAAGAGCAGGGTGGGGATTTGGTGATGTTTATAAAGACTTAACACTTGGTCAGCTAAGCCCTCAGAGCAGAGTCCTGGCAGCCTCTGCACTTCAGTATCCCCACTTGTGTTCACCTTCAATTTGCTTTTCTTCCCTCCCACTCAGGGGTCCTCAACCTTTTTAAACAGGGGGCCAGTTCACTGTCCCTCAGACCATTGGAGGGCCTGACTATAGTTTAAAAAAAACAACAACTAAGAACAAATTCCTATGCACACTGCACATATCTTATTTTGAAGTAAAAAAAACAAAACTGAAACAAATACAATCACACCGCCTCATGTGGCCCCAGGCCGCAGTTTGAGGACCCCTTAAAGTAATCAAGGTGATGGATGAGGTTGGGTTTGGAACAAGAAGGCACAGCTAATTTGACCTGGGACATCTTTGCAACAAGCAATGAGGAAATTCTAGAATCAGGGAAGGGTGGAAGGAGTATTGAGAAGGATCCTGCAAAGCTTCTAAAAGGGCAGAAAACATTCAACTCCGTGGCTTAGATTCTTTGGGACATAGAATAGCTGATCATTCTTTTACAGGCAAGAATGTCCAGAAACTCATGTCTTACCATTCCAAGTACACTGTGGTTGGCCCACAAATCTCTACCCTCACAGAGGACTATTTTTTCTGCTTTGCTGATGCATTCCTAAATAAAAGTCTTTGTGCAAAGCGTTGAAAGAAACCTGATACTGTTTTTTAGGGTTATTTTATGTAACTTATAATAATGACTATGGATGGTCTTATATAAGATACAGAGGATTTGGGGGAATACATCTAGTGTGTATTTAGGGGAAGATGGTGATACAGATCGTTTTTGGGTGGGCAAGGAATATTAGGTGCTTAAGACATGCTTTTCAGATTTAACGTACATAAGAATTATCTGTAGATATTAAGTCAGTAGATTTGGGGTCCTCGTTAGGGTCCACGAATAGCATTTTGGGTAAGCACCCCCTTAGGGCAGTAGTGAAGAAGGCTGGGGTGTCAAGCAGGGTTTAATAGGAATCCAAACCGTATCCAAAGCTGACTTCCCTCTGGGAGCCATGTGTCAGAGACTGGGCGAGTAGCATGACCTCTGGGATCTCTTTCAGCTTAACTTTGCGTTCTGAGATTCCAAGCAAAGCGTTCTAAAACTTTTGGGGTCACGGACGTCCGTGGGAATGATGAAAAATGTGCGCCCTTCCCCCCCCCCCCAAATGCGCACTCATTGCTGATGCTGCAAACCGCTTTCAGCCCCGCGCGGACCTGTAGCTCTGGTCCAGGACTCCCGTCTGCCTTTCAGAGCAGGCACTGCCACCGGACTCCGGCGGCTCGGCGGCTCGGCGGCTCAGCAGCTCAGCAGCTCAGCATCTGCCGCGGTCTCTAACGCAAGCTCCGGCGGGGGCGTGTCCAGGGGCGGGACCGGGGCGTGTCGAGGCGGGGCCAAGGCTGGCGCAAGCCGCGCCCCTCGGCCGTGTGAGAGGCCGAGCTTGCTGCATTGCAGCCGCCGCGGCGCCGCTCGGCTCCTCACTCCCAACAATGGCGGCTCCGAGCCCGAGCGGCGGCGGCGGCTCCGGGGGTGGCAGCGGCAGCGGTACCCAGGGCCCCGTAGGGTCCCCGGCGCCGGGCCACCCGGCCGTCAGCAGCATGCAGGGTAAGGAACGCGGCCGCGCCGAGACCCCGGCCCCCTCGCGCGGCCGGCGGCGTCGTCGCGGCCTGTCCCCGGGCCGCCGCGGACGCCCCCGAACCCGGCTGAGGAAGCGTCTGGGGCCGCCGGCGGCTCCCTCGCTCCTGCCTTGCCGGCTTCCCGCCCCACCGCCGGCCGCCTTCGGCCCGGCCTGGGTCCGGTCTCCGGCCTGCACAGGCCCCGGCCGCGGCCTCTTCCTGCGCTCGGCCCCGCCAGGCTCCCCGCCGGCCCGCGGGGCCCACCTGGGCCGGGACCGCCCCCGCGGCCGCCTCCGGCGCGGCCGCCGCTTACCTGGCGCCCGCCCGGCCCGGGTTTCCGGGAAGGCGCAGGCGGTGGGCTGCGGCGGGGCGGGAGGCGACGTCGGGCCTCGCCGCCGGTCCCTGCGACCTAGGGGAGGCGGCGGTGGCGGGGATGGCAGCCCAGGCGCCGGCGCCCCTCGGGCCCGCGGCCCCAGCGCGGCTCCTGCAGCTGCAGCGGGACCGGCTCAGGGCCATCTTGGTTCTCGCCGGGACACAGCTGGAGCCGAACCGCCGGGCTGACCTCTGGCCTGCGCAGTCCTCTTGGAACCTACGTTTTCAGACTTAAGCAGGGTTCCCGTGCTCTAGGAGGAACGGGGTTGGGGGGCGGGCGGTTGCTCGCCTGTGCCACCAGACAGCCATTGGCCTGGGGGAAGCATTTTGTTCCGGGCCAGGGAGGGATTTCTGTGTTAGCATTGCATGCAGGAAAAAGAAAAAAAAAGAAGAATGAATTCAGTTTGAGTGGAGAGATACAGGAAACAGGAAGGCAGGAGTCAAAGTGACACTGTAGTGTCTGGACTTCTGAGGCAGCTCTGCTAATTAATGGCTTTCCCCACTGGGAGTGCTTATTAGCTCAGTGTGCCTCTTGACGGGGCGAAAGGGGGTGTTGTGAAAATAAATACCATCTCCCAGCCCCATTCAGTACCATTTCCTTAAATTTACTGGAGAATTTTGAGTAGTAGTACTATTTTTAAAACAGGGAATCTCGGAAATCGGTTGACAACTTTAGCAAACTGCTTGTGTTGAATTATTAACAGAATTGGTCTGGGTACCGGTGGTAGTCAGTGTGACCATGGTTAGTTACTTTTTGATTAAACTCTTCCTAAAGAGCTACTTGTATTTACTTAGGTTCAACAGATTATTGAATATTTCGTGTTTATGAGAGCATGCTGTGATTCAGGAAGCCAAGACAGGATTTTATTCATCTTTACATCTCTGCCTCCCCATGAGATAATTTTAATGTGCATGAAAAACCAGTGATAGATATGTAGAAAGGATGATATCAGAGCTCAGAGGACACTTTCTCTGTAGGCCTTAAGATAATTGATTTAAATTGGATTAGTTACTGGATGCCCACTGTGTTGCACTACACCTTATACAGATGAAGTGTAAGATTGGTTTCCCTATGGTACAGCTTTGCAGTCTAGGTGGTAGTGGGGAAATGAAACAGCAAAAAGACAATTTGGGATTGTATTGCTTGTCCAAAGGGAGTGACTTAATAAAGCTCATAAAAATAATTAAAGGTTTTTTGGGGTGTGGGTTGTGGAGGATGACTGTTTGGAAAGGTACATACATTTTTTTTTTTTTTTTTTTTTTTTTTTGTTGTTGTTGTTAAAAAAATATTGAGCACCATGTGCCAGGCATAGTACTCTTTAAGTGCTGAGTTTGTAGAAGAGAGTGACTTGGACAGTCTTATTCCTGTGCCACAGTTAAGCTGAAAGAGAACCCAGCGGTCATGTTTACTCTCCTGTGAAGATGGGGAAGGAAAGACTATGCAGGTAAATAAGAAAAATTGGTAATTGAGAAGAGTGATGAAAGTGACAGACTGGGTTTTGTTATAGAAAATAACAGAGGCAAGGCAGTCTGCTTGATAAGAGGAGCAGAGAAGGCGTGTCTGGAAAGCTGATCATCTTCTAGGCAGAGGGAAAGGTGTGTGTGAGGTTTCAAAGCAGGGAAGAGCTTGGCGTGTTCTAGGAATGCAAATAAGTTGTGAGGCCAGACGTTATTCTGACCATCTCTCTGTTCTTCCCCTCACCCCTTTATTTTGATACCTAGTAAACTAGACTTTCTAATAAGCAGAACCTATTTTAAAAGAGAAGGACCTAAGACCTCTTTTTTATTTATTGCTGAATTGCTTTATCATTGTTGTGTCTAGCTGTGATTGTATGTATCTCGTTGTATCTTATTCTTGCACTTCTTTTGATTACTCAAAATGGAGAGAAGGACTAGAAATTGCCAAGATGTTCTCTAGCACAGTCCAAGTTACAGAGTTTGGCTTTAGGTAGCAATTTAGGATCTCTTTTGTTTATTCTGTTAAGAGTCAGACCTTCCATACCATACTTCATCTACCAAGGACCTTCTTTGGCTTTTGATCAAACTTCACAGAGAGTGGTCCTTAGAAGGTGTTTGGTATACTGCCATTCCCTTCCCCCGCTTTTACTTGCCACCCCAAAATTGCCTTTTCTGAAGTTGTTAATGGCTATATTCTTTCAGATAGCAAGATCCGGTTATGTTTCATCCAACAGACGTTGGACATCCTTCTCTGTGATTAGCACTATGTTGGGCACTGGATAACCTTGCACACTTTTTCATGGATTGATGTTCATGGCCCAGGAGTGGTCCAAATTGGGAACTTTTTTTTTTTGAGACAGAGTCTCACTTGTTGCCCTCAGTAGAGTGCTGTGGTGTCGCAGCTCACATCCACTTTAAACTCCTGGGCTTAAGCAATTTTCTTGCCTCAGCCTCCCAAACATCCAGGACCACAGGTGCCTGCCACAACACCTGGCTATTTTTTGGTTGTAGTTGTTATTGTTCTTCAGCAGGCCTGGGCTGAATTCGAACTCGCCACCTCTGGTATATGTGGCTGGCCCCCCAGCCACTGAGCTATAGGCACCAAGCCACTATTTTTTTTTTTTAATTAGTGTAAGAGGCAGACCTCTGTAGTCCTGGTTTTGAATCTCTTCTCTAGGACTTAAGTATGCTTTTTGTGACCATGGGTCAGGAACTTCTCCAAGCCTCAGTTTCTCCATTGGGAAATAAGAGTAATACTTACATCACAGGTACTTTGAGAGGGCCTGTAAACAAGGGACCTGGCATGTAGCACATGTTAGCTGTTAACTGTTTGTAGCATCAATACTGTTACGGTTTCATTCATTATTAGTAAATGAGTCCATGACCCCTCATGATCTACCAGTTTCTTTACCTTCATTATTACTGGGTTCCTACACTTGTTTCTAACCTGTTGATTTAACCATTTTTCATTATTGAGAAAATCCTTTCAGGATATTCTAGGTGAGACTTCATTCTACTTACATCTTCAGATCCTCTGTCTTTTCTGGATCTGAGGAGTTGCAAGTGAATTATAATGTGAATGATATCAAATAGAAATCTAGCCATTAGTTTGCTCTACTCATTTTTTTTATGGGGAAATAGATTGCTGGAATGGGATTTATAATGAGTTCTACTTTATAACAGTTATCAAAATATCTAGCTTTGCTTACATTTTTATACTGACAGTTGTGGTTTCTAATCTGGCTATTTTTTTCTTTTAACATATTTCTCACTGACCTTAAGATAATGGAGAATAGCTGCTAATTTTGTTATTACTCATACATTTAATTGTTTTTCACTCTTTCTGACTCATTTTTTTCTCATCTCCATTCACAAATACACTCAACCTTTACAAGTTGAGTGGTTTTTATGCTTTGATTCTTTGATGACTAAAAGTAGCAAAATGTAGATCTGATTGTGAAGTCTTAAGTTATAAATGGTTTTATAAAGCTATATTTGACATTAGCATGAGTTTGCATTTGAGGAAGGAAAAATTTCTCAAATGAGCTTCTGTGTGATACTTTTATTCTTAATGTTTCATCAACAGTTTGTCAATGTAGACAAATTTAATAGGGAGCTTTCTTGCATATTATGGACAAGTACTATGAAATAGTGTGATTCTTAGTCCAAGAAATTTTAGTTAAAGTATGGAACTGACTTGTAACATTCAAGAACCTTCCTAGCCATGGCTTGAATTTTTTATTGTGGCAAATCAAAAGCCCATTGAATTTAGCCAGGTTAGTGTGAAATGTAATGTGTAGCAGATCTCACTGTACCAGATAATTAATCTCTGGAGAGCCAAGCTTACGTATAGAAAATAATATTAGTTTACTTTTGGCATATGGAGAAGAGCATATTCTGGGTAGTAGAGCTTCCCCAGTTACTTGAGAATTCAACAACTTTTATAATGAAATTGTGTGAGTGGGATGATTTCTTTTCTAGTAGTAGGTGGTAGCAACTCCCTTTTCTATTTCAAATAAACAAAAAGAATGTTGAAGTGGAAAGGGTATTGGACTCAGACCCAGAAAGCTGGGGTTAATGTATCTTCTCATCTGTGTACAAGCTTTGTAACCTTGGGGAAATCATCAATCTGTTGAAGTATCCACAATAGCAGACTCACAGCATTGTTGTGGGAATCACTTTATTAAATTTGTGCATGTGAAAGTGCTTTGAAAATTATAAAATGTGTGTAAGTATGTCAGGATTATTAATAGCCACGTTGTTTACTTGCTTTAGGTACTAGTCACTAAAAATGTAATATTAAAAAGATCTCTTAATTGTAAGAAATTTATTATAGAAGACTGAAAGCATGGAAAAATAAAACCTTTCCCTAAACTTTACTCAGGTAGCTAAGAAATGTGAATTATTAAAAAGATAATGTTTTCTTAAAGTGGTTAGAGTAGTTGGAATCTATAATTTATTCTGAAAAACTCAGTCATTTGTAAAGAACATGTTATAGGAAATAGTTTTAAAGTGTATGTTGTGGGTGCCTTTGATTCTTTTCATGTGCTGATGTAGGCAGTTTTTTCTTTCTTTCTTTTTTTTTTTCTTTTTCCTTAGGTCTTAAATACAGGTTTGTAATAGAAAACTTCTGGACTAGTGTAGTCTTTACCTGTTTAACCTTAGCTGAGCATTTTTAAAAATATCAACTTAAGTAAAAAGATGACAGATTGATTCTACTTTAAAAAAAACCCCGAAAACATTAATGAAGTATATCTGTTAAGAAAAAGTGAAATAAGATTTAAAATCAATGTGGCTTTTTCTAATAGCATTTGAATATATGAAATATATATGAAATACCACACCCTGCTTTTGATTATATTGGACTTTTTCTGTTTTTACTGATTAGTGGGTGGTTTTCAAGAACCATAAGAGGCCTTTATCTTAATTTTAAGGACTGAATTGTGCAGACAGTGAAGAGTTCTAAACCTTTGCTTGTTTTCCCAGTGTGTTGCATATCATTTCTTTTACTATTTATTAAACACAACCTGATACAAGTCCAGCTCAGCTGATTAGTCCCCCTTAAAGCACCTACTGCATTTCTTATGTGTTCCCTTAAAAATGAGAGCCATTTTGGCATTAAAAAAGTAGAAAAACTTATCTCTTTTAGAAAACTTATTTTCTCACATTTCCTCTCATGTATCTTAATGTGTGGTGAAACTTAAGATGGGACGTTAGTTAATCATGTATTTTGAGCTTTTTTTTTTTTTTTTGGTAAACTTTTCTTCTTTTGAGAAGCGGGATTGACTGGGGCCAATAGATTTTTTCTTATTTTTAGGGATCTGGATATTGTAATCAACTCCTTCCACCATTATCTTGCAATTTCTTGGAGATGATGGTCCAAATGATACACCTGAGGAACTTTAGTTCCAGCTTAAAGAAAGGGAAACTGACAATTAATCCAACTGTTTTTCACTATCCTTACCTAATTTGATGATCACAGCCACCTTTTAAGGGTAGGTGGGCGTAATCCCTTTTGTAGATTAAGGAACTATTAAGTTAAGTAATTTGTTCTGGTAGAGGTAGGTTTTCATCCACCTGTATGACTGCTGGCCTTTGCTCTTTTCATTACTACATGAGTTCTCTGAGTTCCCTTTAAGTTTTATTTCAGCCATTCAGATCTGAAAGAAGAATCTTTGCTAGAAGTGATGCAAATTCAGAAATAGAAGGAGGAGATTATTTTAGGTTCAGTCAGGGGGTGGGGAGCCACCTTTTGGGTTGATTTTCTTTTGGTGTTGTCTATGTTACAGAATTCTAAACTTGCTGGAGGGTTTACAGTGGCATTGTGAATCTGGAGAGATTTTAATTGGGAAATTGCAAGTAAGTAGAAGATGTTAATTACAGGAGAATAGTGCAGATTTGAAAAGTAATAAAATCCTTTTAACACTTTATGTTACATATAAAAGGAATTCATTTAGCATAAAAGATAACATACATTACCATTCCGCCTAAATTTGGCATCTGGACAAATTACTGTCTTTGCTAATGGGCAAGGGTAAGCTTCTACTCCTCTCCCCCAACTTTAGAAAATCTTCAGGTTCACACTCTTGGTAAGGTTGGGAATTTGATGTGTCCTTGCAGAAAGGGTTCAAGGTCAAGGAGCTATAGGATTGGCCTAATTTATGCCTACACAGTGAGATAAAGCATTGGCCAGTAGATGACATGACTCAAGATGGGCCTTTTGAATGAAGAAAAGTTATGTCATTTGTAGCTTGATTCTTCCAAAACAATGCATCATTCCTCACTATAAGGAAAGAATTGCTGTGGACACCACAGTGGCTTTTTTTTTTTTTTATTAAATCATAGCTGTGTACATTAATGTGATCATGGGGCACCATACACTAGTTTTATAGACCGTTTGACACATTTTCATCATACTGGTTAACATAGCCTTCCTGGCATTTTCTTAGTTATTGTGTTAAGACATTTACATTCTACATTTACTAAGTTTCACATATACCCT
>CAUYPK010065943.1:0-57124 GCA_963574355.1 Loris lydekkerianus | reverse complement strand
CAGGTTCATCACAATGTGTCTTGGAGAAGCTTGGTTAGAGTTGAGGTGAGCTGGGGTCCGATATCCCCCTAAAAGCAGTGTGTCAGAATCTTTGGTGATATTTGGGAAATTTTCATTTATAATATTCTCTAGCATGGCTTTCATTCCTCTGGGGCATTCTTCTTCCCCTTCTGGGATTCCTGTAACTCGTATGTTGGGACACTTCATAAAGTCCCATAATTCTGACAGTGAACGTTCTACTTTCTCTCTCTTCTTTTCTGCCTCTTTAACTATCTGAGTTATCTAAGAACTCTGTCCTCTTCCTCTGAAATTCTTTCTTCTGCATGGTCTAACCTGTTGCTGATAATTTTCATTGCATCTTTAAGTTCCCTAATTAACTGCTTCAGTTCCTTCAGCTCTGCTATATCCTTTCTATATTCTTCATATCGTTAATCTCTTATTTGGTTCTGTTTCTGGATTTCCTTTTGGTTATTTTCCACTTTATTAGCAGTTTCTGTCATTGTTTCCATCATTTCCTTCATTGTTTTCATCATGTGTATTCTAAATTCCCCTTCTGTCATTCCTAACATTTCTTTATAGGTGGAATCCTCTGCAGTAGTTACCTCATGGTCCCTTGGAGGGGTTGCTATGGACAGGTTCTTCATTTTGCCAGGAGTTTTCTGCTGATTCTTCCTCATGAGTGATTTCTTTTATCTGTTTCCTTGCCCTAATTTTCCTTTCACTACCTCTTGCTCTTTAAGTTCCCATGCCTGTGGACTAAGGTTTTGATGAGTCCTTTTGGGATAGGACCAGAAGGTTGAGAAGGTTGAAGAGCAAGACGGGATAAAAGAGAAAGAAAGAAAAGAAAATAGAGAAAGGAGAGGGGGTTGGTAAAAGGGAATATTGACAACAAGAAGAGAGGCACAGAAAGAGGGAGATGAAGCAATATGTGTATAGTAATGTACTTTGACATAACTTTTAAAAAACCCAACCTCTGGGGGTGCCTGGTTGTGTGGTTCCCTTGTGGTCAGAAGCTCTTTGCTAACATGATCAGACACAGTACCCCATCTCCACCAAGTAGAGAGGAAAGACAAAAATGCTGTAAATCAAACAAAAAAAAGCAAACAGAAAACTTTACGGGATAAAATTGGGTGAAAAACCAAATAATAGGGGTAGAAACACTAGCAAAAATGAAGTTCTAATTATTGAAAAAGGCAGCAATGGGAAATTGTATTTAAACTAGAAAAATGGAGAAAGAAAAGAAAGAAAATGGAAAAAAAAGAAAAGAAAATATCTGTATGGAAAAGGTTGAAATTAAAAAACAACAATGACAAAAATAAACAAAAACCAAAAAAATTAACAACAAAAGAAAAACAACCAAAAACAAAGCAGTATATATATCTTGTTGAATATTGTTTGGCCATAGGTGCTCTTCTGGGGTATGAGATGTTAATCACAATGCTGATATGAATTGAGGCCTCCACTGATTTTTTCAAACCCCACAGGGTGGAGACCCTAAATCTCTTGTCAGCCTTCTTAACAGGCACTTCAAACTTCTAAACATGTCTAAGCAGAAACGTTCCCAGGAAAGTGCTTGTTGCTGGGATCCACTTACCCAGTGTGCCAAAACTGGTTTCACTCTGCCCTTGAGGGTTAAGGCTGTAAGGCAGCTCAGTCCCGGCCTTTAGGCTGTTCAGTCACTTGCTTACTAGCTCCTGCCAGATCCTTGCTCTGCAACCCTGAGGGCAGAGCTTGCTGGGGCAGTTCTCTCACAATGGCTCCCTGCAGCCCAGAGCCGAACACTATTAGCTCCATCCAGCTCAGAGGTTCAGTCTGGGGCCCTAGACAGCACCCAAAGTTCTCTGCACTCCTGCTCAAACTCTCCCTAAGACAGTTCAACTGAGTGCCAAGTCCAAAAACATCAAAACAGTTCACAGGTAAGGCCTTTCCGGTTTGCAGTCTCACTGCTGCTGTACTTACAGCTGCTGGTGGGATTAGAACCATTGAACACACACAACCACTTGCCAGTTTTCCACTGTTTTTGTTCCCCTCTTGGGGTGCAGAAGTCTCTCACTGACTCCCTGTATCCTCAAAGGGATGATTATAGGCAGATCCCACCAGCCAGAGATGCCTGGAGTCTTATCTCCCTGGACTCATGGTGCCCAGTTGCAGGAAAGCTGTTACTCGGCTGCTATCTTGCTCTCCTTCCCAGGATGACATCTTTTTGAAATCTTCAGTCTCAAGAATGAATTTGGAGGTGTTGCCTGTGGCTCAGTGAGTAGGGTGCTGGCCCCATATACCAGAGGTGTTGCATTCAAACCTGGCCCTGGCAAAAACTGCAAAAAAAAAAGAAGAAAAATGAATTTGTAGGTGAGGCAAAATTATATGATAATTTTGATAGACTTTTACATTAAACATAAAATCCCATTCTTTTCTTATATGTGGTAAAATGGTGTTCACTATGTTCACTATGTCAATATGATAGATCACTGTCCTAAACTACACTTATAATGATCTCCAGCTGTGGATAAGGGTAGAGGCAGTATTAATCTGACCCTTGTGCTAAATCCTTATTGTATTGTGGTGTTTCTTTTATTGAATATTTTTTACTCTTTAACAACAAAGCACATATGAGAGTGTGTACAAGGAATGATAAGTAGTTGGATCAGAAGGATAGTTAAATGAGGAATCACCAACTTATGCAGAGTTTTATAAGGAATGCTTTCAAATACCCTCAATTTGTCGGCAGCTGGGCTAAAAATATTAATAGGTAAAATAGGTGTTGGATTTGAAAAGAGTATAAAGATGCTCTACCACAAAAATGTGCATATTTTATTCGTCTCTGCTTGCCTAAAATCCCCACTTTTAACCTACTTATTCACAGTTATTGACTATTAGTATGTAGGACCATGACCTTGAGCTGCCGCATTGTCTTTCAAATTTTCTTTTGGAATATAAAACCATCAAGAAGATATACAATGTTAATTTGAAAACATTTAAAGCTAATTTATTTATTAGAGATTAATAAACAATTAGCCCCCCCAAAAAGTGTAACATTTGGCTATAATGTAACATAAAACAGTTAGATGTGAATTAGGCAATGGGCCAATATAAAATACTATGTAGGTGTTTACATATACGTACATAAGACTATTTATGCATAGGCGTATATATTAGCTGAAAGCATTGGGCTAAGTGCCTTCACATATAAATATATTTCAAAAATTATAAATTCATATTTGAAATTAAAATTGAAAAGTATTGGGAGGCAGTATGCTTAGTATTAAGAATAAAACAGCAATCAAAATTAAATAAATCTTGTAGGTGTGTCCATAAAGTCAGGGATAACATCACCAATTATTTTATTTTCTAATACATTAATAGAAAAAATAATTCTTCAAGTCAAAAAGGATATGATATTTTTCCTGAGTAGTTTTGAGTATATAGTTGTAGCAGGTGTTGCGTACAAAGGAACAAAATATAGACATGCCATCTGTATGTGTATTCCTATATTCTAATCTGTATGAAGTACATTTATTCCTAAATTCTAGCCAATTTTTTTTTCTTCACTGTTATTTAAAGACTAGAGAATTTGAATCTGCTTCAGAGTGGCTGTTAGGACTAGTAGCTAATGCTGTTAAAGATAGAATGAAAACGCTAATTTTAAATAGTTAAAATTCTATCATCAGATGAATTATACACCATAATACACATGTACATTTTTACTTAAAAAAACATGTTATAAATATACTTTTTTTTTTTTTTTTTTTTTTTTGCATTTAGAATGGTATAAAATAAAGCAGTCAGGTTACTTCAAACTGTGTTGCAAAAATCTATGGAATTCTGTAATTCTGGGGATAAGATCAGGACTCCCCCTACTGGCAGCATGCCTGCTTAATTTCCATCAAAATCAAGATGCAAAGCATTCATGAAACATTGAAAATTTAGCAATATAATAAACCAGGATAATCCAATTCAGTTCATTTTATGTGTGTGGAAATTGAGGTCCAAGATATTCATGGATTAAAACTTCCATTCATCCCTGTAGCCTCAAACATCAACTGCATGGGCCAACTAAGTTTACCAGTTCAGTATGTTAAGTACTAAGGATAATAAGAAACAGAGGGCTCTAACGATAGAACTATCATTTGTGTGCTAATGTGAACATACTCAAAATAATATTGGTACGGTACTTTGTTAGATTTTTAAATTACGAGATACCTGGGAGATCTAGCCTGTTCTCTAGCATTAAAAAAATGAAATTTAAAAATATTTATAACTTTAGAAAAAAAAATTTACATGGCCTTGCAGCATTTAGAAATCCTGAGAGAATAATGAAAAAAAAAATGTGATTATCTTTATCTCACTTTAATTTTTTTAACTATCCTGGAACTATAGATTAACATTAACCTTTTCCTCAAACTCATGTAAGTCTAAAATGTATTTATTTTTTATTGTACTTGTTATAATATTGTTCTTATTGAATTATTCCCATATGAACAATTTCTGGAAATTGTGGAAAGTGCTAAGTTCCTTCTTGGGATTTTTGCTGTGCGAGCTGAAGAGCACAGTTCACTCAACCATTCCTCAGACAGCCTATTTAACAATCACTTAAGACTGGATCTCCCAGGAATCTCTTAAATGTTTATTTCCCTTGCCACTTTGGGTAGCTGACATTTTTCTTCCCTACTTAAAGATTCATTTTTTAAATTCTTATATATAATTGATCCGTGATTCTTTCCCTGCATCCCACCCTTCCTCACTGTGATAACCTGCTATCACTGACTCACATGAAGATGATGAACACTGTTCCTGAAGTTCAGGGCAAGCATCATCCAAACAAAATAAAAGCCAATGATAATAACAAGAAGATGAATAAAAATAAAAAATAACCTTGATTTTCATGGAATATGAAATTGAGAGAACAAACAAAAGAATATGATAATTCTACCTCTGTTGTCATTTAAGGAGAAGGCAGTGGCAACTCAGAACACACAGATAATGCAAGGAAGACTATGTATTTCATATTTAAATTCTGCAATTTACAAATACATGTGACAAAAAATAAAGGTGTAAAAGACATTGATAATGTCAGTATTTAATTTAATTTAACCAGATTTTATTCAGTAAAATTTTATTCAGTAGCTACTCCAAACAAATTCTTAAGCACAGGTAGATAAAAAGAGAATACTGGCTTTAGCCTCAAGAAAGATAGAATTGAGACACATGATTGAGAAGCCAAGTATATAAGCACCTAACTATATGAGGGAAAAAAAATTGCACACTTATTTAAAAGTATCTAAACTGGTGTGAAATAACGTAAATGTTGTCAAGATTACTTCTCAAAAAATATAGACAATTCCCAACACAGAGATTATAATCCATAGTATAATTAACCTCCCTGTGCCCATACCCTGGTTTAGACAATTGTAACTTCATGGGCAAGCTTGTATTATTTATATTTGTAATTAGTTTTCCCCTCCCACAGATTATTTTGAGACCTATCTCTGAAACAAAATAATATATTATTGATTTTAAAGAGGCTTGATGACCCCTAAATTCATGTGAAAACCAAATTCCTAATATTTTTTAAAGGCAAAGTATAAATTTTATGGAGAATTACAGCAGCCCTGGGGATAGTCAGAAAGCCTGGCATCTTGGGTTGAGAGGATGAGAATGTTATTAGTAGGAACAGAAGTTATAGGAGGGACTTCTTGTCAGAGAAGTATAGCACAGTCACTGAGAAATGAATGACCATAGTTAATATGTAAACAAGTAATAACATAGAAAGAGAGACTAGGCATTCAACTTGAAAGGTAGAATTTGTGGGTTTGTGGTTGGATTAATTTTGGGAAAATTCATGCATCATTTAATAAATCACCAATAGTGATCTTCCACAGTTTGTGTTTTTGTGACTTTGAGCTTTATTAACAATTTATTGATTGTACAGGATAAAATAAATATCTTAAGTGCAATTTGATAAGGTCATTTTGACTTTAATCTTTAAAGAAAGGCCTGGAAGATACATCAAACACTCATGCTCAGCTACTAGACACTTTAGTTTGTCATGCATTTTTATATTTGTAAACATTTTTTCTCCCTACTGGAGATCTTGTCTCTTTTGGCAACAATCTTTCGATATTATTTTGCATGTTTCACTTGACATAAATTTTATGTATTCATTACATACAACGTGAAGTTTTGAAAGAGGTATACATTGTGGAATTGCTAAATCTAGAAAATTATTAGATTAGTTACCTCACCTAGTTATCGTTTTTGTGGAAAGAATATTTAATATCCACTTCTGTGTTTTTCAAGAATAAAATATATCATCACTAATAATAGTCATCAAGTTATACTATAGATATCTTGAACTTGCTCTTCCTATTTAACTGTAATCTTGTACATTTTTAACAGCACCTCCCTTTCCATGCCTCCCACTACAAAATGCTGCAGCCTCTGGTAACCACCATTGAAATCCCAAGTTCTATATCAACTTTATCTGATTCCATATGGGAGTGAGATCATGTGGCACCTATCTTTCTGTGCCTGGCTTATTTCACTTAGCATATTGTCCTGCAGGTTTATTCACTTTGTCACACATGAAAGGATTTTGTTCTTTTTTTACAGTTGAATGGCATTCTATTGGGTATGCATACCACATTTTTTGAATCCATCTTTCAGTAGATGAACACTTAGGCTGATTTCATATCTTAGCTACTGTGAATAGTCCTGCAAAATAGCTACATGGATGTACAAATTATTTCTTTAACATACCGACTTCATTTCATTTGGATATATACCCAGCAGTGAGATTGCTTGATTGTGTGGTGGTACTGTTCTTAATTTTTTGAGGAAACTTCATACTGTTTTTCATAATGGTTGTACTAATTTACATTCCCACCCGAAGTGTGCAAGTGTTCCCTTTTCTCCACATCCTCACCAAAACTTACCTGTTGTTGTTTTGAGGATAGCCCTTCCAACAGAATGCGATGATCTCATTAGAGGGGAAAGTTTGCTGTTTTCCAAGGCAGCCAAACAGATTCAAGGTAAGTGTGGAGGGCAAGAATTTAGTATCTAAGAATTTGGATCCCAAGACCTTATTTCACTGTTTTCAAAACCTTAGTCTTATTATTAGTAACACACTAAGTCTCTGAGAAATCTATGCATGGATTAACTAAAGTGAGGAAGAAATTGTTTTATCCATGAATCATTATTTTCATATAAAATATGGTAATGAATGGACAGAAGTTTACTATAGTAAAGACACTAATACCAGGCCTGAGAATGAAAATGATTAATATTTTCCTTTTTTTTGCTTCATTACCTCCTTGGACCATGCTAAATTCTATTTATGAATACATTTGGGGGGACATTTTCTACTGATTTATGCTTCAATGTATTTATGTAATCCCAGAGGATTAGTTTTTGGAAAAGTAAAATTACAATTCCTTGGTGATTCTTTCTACAGCTTCATCAGTCTCCACACTCTCAGATATTTTCCCCAGAAAATGTTGCCTTCGCACAGAAAATGTGCCTGGCGCACACCTCAGATAAAGATTAAATGAGAATCAAAATAGAACTTGGTATCAATTTAGCTATGATATACATTGACAGAAAATTTTAAAATATTTTTAAAAAGTATTATTCAGCTATTAGAACATGAAACTAAGTCTTCATAAAAGTATTCAAGGTCAGAAACATTGACACTGTGTGGTGAGATCACACTTTTCTTTGCCAAGGTTATTGCTCCTCAGCTTTATAACTGCAGACAAAATTCTGGAATATTGAACTCTTAGATTTTGTATTAAACTTTAGGGTGTAGGAAGATGAATAATGTGATACATAAGAAAAGGTAACGTATCAATATATTTATAGTAAGAGATTTATTTATCCACATTCCACTGAGAAACTCACTGCGAAGGGCAATGCTACCACACAGAAGGGGAGTACAGACCCACAGACGTACTCAGTGTAATAACGCCTACTCTTGCTGTGTGTGAAACACTTGCAACTAAACACCAGCGATGAGTCTAGGAGTTCAAGATCATTCATGACACCACCTAGCATATCTATTCTATTCTTAGAAATAGAAATCTAGCTTTGGAGCCTGAAGCATCTTCCCTCAGGCCGACTACACACATCAATCAACCAAATCAAAAAGATTTTGTTATAACATAGGCAGGGAAAGTGAGTAGATATTAGTCAAAAGGGAAAGTGTTGCTTTAGAAGATTGGAAGTATGGCAATTGGCCAACTTATGCCATTTGGGGGCAAAATTATATGAGGAAAGAACATTTCCATTTGGCTGGTTTAGGAAGTGTAATTAATTACTTCATTCTTTCGTTCAACAAATATTTATAATCTAACTAATGTTTTCACACAGTAGCAAATCAGCCAATAGCAAAAAGACTCAGAATCCATGGTGTTTCCATTTCTTTGGCAGAAATAGATGATAAATATGTAAATTAAGGAATAAAATATTTTAGATTGCATTTGTCATGCAGAACATAAAATAAACTGTGATAGAGACCACTGAGAGACGAGATAAACTCACTGTACATATGGTGGTCAAGGAAAGTTATTCTATAAAATACAGTTTATGTAAAAAATACAGAATGGAAGAGTTGGCTTATTTGAGAAATATAAAGGCCGGGTGCAAGTTATGTACACGCCAAGAGGGTGAGTAGTGTAAAATGAAGTTGCAAAGGTGAGTAGACACCAAATTATACATCTTATTAGGTCATGATATAGACAGAGTTTATATTTTATTCTAATTCTAGTAAGAAGGCTTCAAAATTTGGAAGAATCATAATTGCGTTTAAAGTTATAAAAGGAAAATTTACGTACAAGATATTGTAAGGCAGTATCTGGGCTTGGAGAATATGCAAATAGAGAAATCTATAACTTACAAAGACTTAAAATATTAAAAGATAAAGTAAGTGTGGCAAAAGTCTGATGGTAATTTATTTTACTTTTTTCGTAATTGGCTCAAAATATTTATGAAAAACTTGTCCAAATGGACAAAAACAATATGGTAGTCCAGAACTCATGCTGAATTGGAAAAGTATAGCTAATGAAGGAAAATAGATAATGTGCTGTTGTTTATAAAGAGGGATAAGTGTTGGATATTTGATAGCACAGGTGACGATATCTTATAATAATTATTATTATCTGACAATAAAGCATTCACTCAATTTAGGAAAATACTAACTAGACTTACTTTTCCCTAAAAGCCAATTGTGAGATAGATTAATTGACTCAATCACACATCTTGACTATTTTATTCTTTAAAAAGTACTCATATCAATATATTTGGAAAGCTACTTTGAAATCTTAGCTTGAAGGGAATAACCTAATTACAATAAATGTGGTTTTGTTGTATATTTAAATACGGTAGAGAAAAGAGAACATCTTCAAAACCAATAATTTCCATAACTCTTTTTTTACTTGTACAATCTTTTTGTAAGCATAATTTGTTCATGGTTAACATGAACAAATGTATCATAGTTATCCCAAGATACATTATATATTAGGATATAGTAGGTTATGTGTAGAAGAGTTTATAAAAAGCCTCTATCATTATTTCCATAGTATAAAACATGTGAATCAGCAAGGCCATTTGCCAGTATCATACAGGTAACATCATAAACACTCAAAACTTTTTAGTTTTCTCAAGAAATCATTTTGGAGACAAGTAATACCCTCAAATATGCATAGAAATGATTAGCTGTTCTCAATTTTGATCCAAGCTAAAAGGAAAAAAAATTGCATTAGAAATTATAAAGTGGTTGTGGAGGATGGGGAGCTCCTGTTTATGCTTGTGTTCATACATTATGGACTAAAACCATTGTATAAAACAATATTTTAAGTGATATTTTTAATATATCTGTTGTAAGACATATTTTCCTCATAATATTTTCACTATTTTTTCATTATAAATAGCGAAATATTTATAAACAATATATAACATAAGAATATTTTGGGGAGAGTGAGGTATTTAAGAGTAACAAAATGGGTATTTTAGACATCAGGCTCTCTCAGATTTGTTCTTATGTCTTACAAAGAATATCTCTGAGAATAAATAATCTCAGCACTTTAAGAGGCCCAGGCAGCACCGATTGATGTCAGATATTTAATACAAGTCTTGGCAACATAGACCTCGTTTCTGCAAAATATTTAAAAATTTAGTGCAGAGTTGTGGAGCAGGCCTACCTTAGTCCTAGCTGCTCCTGAGGCTGAGGTGCGAGGATCTCTTGAGCCCAGAAGTTCAAGGTTACAGTGAACATGATTGTGGTACTGCACTCCAGCCTAGGAAACAAAGCTCGACTAGCATCTCTTTAAAAAGAAAAAAAAGATAAAAAAGTTGTCAGAGAGCTCTTTGGTGAGGTAGGAAAATCAAACTATAAGCTACATAAAGAGATTACACTTTCTACCAAAATAGAATCAAATAATACAGAACAAAATAAAACCTGCAGCAACTGGCTTATTAATGACAACAGGCAGAAAAACATTGCTTGGAATACTGATACATTTTTGTATCAAACTCTAAACTATTCTCGTACCCCCCCATTTTGATGAAATTATGAAGACCATCTTAGAAGTAGTTGGATATGCCCAACTGTACAGCAGGTGGGTTAAAGTAGTTTTGGTTAAAGTGGAAATTTAAGTTCTATAGAAAATAAATAGAGCTTGGTATTTTTTGCATCCTTTTTTGTTGTTTCTGTTAACTCAAAAAAAATCATTTATTGTTTTAAAAGTGATATATATTAAAATCACAGATTATATGAATTGATGAAAATGTCCTGACACATTGAAATTTAGGGTCATAAAAGAAAAAAACATACTCTATTTTATTGACCAAGTTCACCTATATGGAATTGCTCTGGGTCAAGTATACTGCAGTGGAATGAACACTCATCTTCCACATAAAAATCCACTTCCATAATATGATTTTTCATTTACTGGCAAGAAATATCATTTAATTTGTAAAATCATCACCATGAAAACAACTCAACCAACCTTTGTGGTTTACGAATATCGAATTAAAAATGTATATTAGCTATTTTTAATTTAAAACACAATGTAACATATTAATTTTTGTGATGCCAAATTTCAACATATTAGTTTTAATACTTTGAGTTTCTTTCCAATTACAATTACTTGGAATCAGGTAAAATTGAAACTTCAACATAAACCTCAGTCTCCACAGAATGATCTGTTTCAGTCTTTGATTTGTAATTTCAATTCATTATAATAACACTTTAAATATATTTTTACTACTGAATTGTGAAAATACATTATTATAGATATGGCTATTTTACGAGTTATGTTTAAAGTAACAAAAGCTACTGATCTATTCAAGAACTGACACTTTTGTATTCTTAATAGCAATTTAGTTATCAGCTTTTTTTTGCTGATATTTTTCTTCTATGTTAAAATGAGTTATTTAAAATTTCCTCCTACTTATTTTTTCTATAATTACTATGAAAAGTCATAAATCTTTGCTCATTTTCTTTAAGGAAAGCTCATTAGGTGTTTGCCTCGGGTGTTGTTATAGTTCCACATTTCACACAAATCTATTCTATAGAATATTGGTCTCCTGAGAGATATTCAGACATACTCCATGAAAGAAAGCTTTGCAAGGACAGTTTGTGTGATAAATCTAGTACACCATATATACACCTTAAGATGCATATACTACAGTAGGCAGTTAAAGTCTGTAAGAAATTTCTGGTAACAAAACTTGCAATTTTTTTTTTTTTTAATTTAATACTAATTGACTTTAAAACTTTTGGGATGTGGCAAGTATTGGTTATCTTTTTAGGCTAATAATTTTTTTTCTTTTCTAAATGTAGTTTTAGCATAGGATGGGTACCACAGCCCCAAAGCCTTTCACCAATTATGTTCCTTTCCAAGTTTCCGTAACACAGCAAATGTTACAAGACATATATGTACATATGTATGTGTATGTATATACATATAAACACATATACGCATGTATATGTATATACACAAACACATGTATATGTGGAGAATTAACAACATTATACAAAAAGCAATCTTTTAAATGATTTCAGAAAGAAATCTTCAACTATAACTGATATTATTTAAAGATTCATTTAGGTCCAAATAGTCAATGTGTCTTTTCTTTATGTGTCCATTGTCAGAATTTAATTTTGGCATTTCCCTTTAGAAATCTAGAAATTGGGGCGGTCCCTATAGCTCAAAGGCGTAGGGCACCAGCCCCATATATCAGTGATGGTAGGTTCAAACCCAGCCCTGGCCAAAAAAAAAAAAAAAAAGAAAGAAAGAATATATATGTTTAAATATATATGTTAAATATATATGTTTAAATATATTATTCTTTATTCTTTATATATATATATTATTTATACCATGGAAGTGGGTTTCCATCTGGTAGATGTGTGTTCTATTATATATACATAATATATATAATATATATAATATATAAATAATATATTTAAACATATATATTTAACATATATATTTAAACATATATTTTTTATATATATATATTATATTATAAAGAACCTAGACACAGGCCATACAGTTTTCATATAAAATTAACTCAAAATCAGTTATAGGTCCAAATGTAAAATGCAAACCTATAAAATTTTTATAAGAACACATAGGAGAAAAATCATTGTGACTTTGGGATTGATGATGAGTTTTTAAATACCATCTCAAAAGAACAATTTAGGAAAAAATAATTGATAGGCTGGACATTATTAAAACTGGAAATTTCTACTCTGTGTAGTAGGATAAATAATGTTTAACCAAAGATATAATGTTATAATTCAGAGAACTCGTAAATGCTAACTTACGAGGCAAAACGTCTTTTTAGATATCATAAATTTAAGGCGTTGGTCTGAGAATATTATAGTGGCTTCCTTGATTGTTACTTAAACCTAATCTTTTTAAGTGATAGGCAGTGAAGGACTAGACATACACACGAGGAAAAGGTGATGTGGAGATGGAGGCAGACACTGGAGTGATGGAGCCATAACAAAGGAAAACCCCCAGCAGCCACTAGAAGTTGAAGCAAAAAGAACCAAACAAATAATGTTCCCTGGGAGCCTCCAGAGAGAACAAAGACCTTCCGAAACATGTATTTCAATGAAGTTGATCTTGAACTTCTGGGATAGAACAAATTTTTATGGCTTTAACCCGTTGAATTTGTGGTAATTTGTTACAGCAACAACCAGAAACTAATACACTCTTAAAGACTTCATTATCAAAAATTTGTTTTTAAAGGAGTGAAATGGGAGAAAGTATTTACAAAACATGTATCTGATAAAGGACTCTGTAGGGTTAAAGAGAAAGCTTTCCCTTCTCCCTTGGAAGGTTCTCTGAAAAATCAACTTACAAAAGGCAGATTAATTGGATAAAAGACATATGACCTTTATTTAACATGTACATAGTCTTCAGGATGAAGACCTAAACATACAGGGAAAATTGCCCATTTTATGTTTATGTTCAACAAAATACGGAAAGCTGTGTAGAAGTATTATATGATAGAAAAATGCGAGACATGATATGAAGCTAGTAGTCTGAGTGGGAAAGCCTACAAGGTTGTCTGATTCTTCTGGGTGGTTCTGAGCAGGCATTGCTTCCTCCTGGGCATGAGGCAAGACTGTTTCTGAAGTGGGCGTCTCGTGACCTATCTATGGTCAAAGTAGACCAGATAATTTCTTTATGGTTAGTTTTTACATAAAAGGACAGAGGAAATTTAGAGTAATGATTTTAGGTTTTATGGCCAGCTTTGGGATCTGGTTTCTATGATCTGCCTTAGAGAAGAGTAATTCTAGTTTCTGTGGCTAGCCTCAAGAGAATGGGACTGAGAGATAAGAGGACAGGAGATCAGAGGAAAACTTTTTGCTTCTGAAGCTGCATCTTTGCCTTCATTTTAGGCTATTGCTTTGAGTCCCAACAACTTTTATTCAAATTATATAAAGATATTAAAGATTGGGCTGCACCTGTGGAGTAGAGCACTGGCCCCAGATGTCAGAGGTGGTGGGTTCAAACACAGCCCTGGCCAAAAACTGCAACAACAACAACAACAACAACAACAACAACAAAAGATATAAACAATGAATTAGCAATAAAAGAAGCATTCTGATGTGTCATCATATCTAAGAAACTGTCTTATGTATTTTTGCATGAACTTCAAAACGAAAAAAATGTTAACCATACTATACTAGGTCATATTTATAAATTAACCTTATAAGAGTCAATGTTACTTACCTATATACTCAAGTATAAGCCGAGTTTTTTTGGCACAAAATTTGTGCCGAGTTCTGGTTTTGTGGCACAAATTTTGTGCCAAAAAAACTCGGCTCATACTCGAGTATATACGGTAATAGTAAAGTGATCAAATTCAGAATCTAGACAATCGGGTTCAAATTCTTGATTTACCATTCACTAGTTGTGAATTGCCTTACAAATTACTAATCTTCCCCAATTGGTAGAGGAGAATATAATCGCATAGCAGGAGATTATTGTAAGCAATAAATAAATTTAAAAATATAAGAATTTCAATATATACTAATACTAAATTACTGATACATACTAATACTAATACTGATGCATACTAAATTATCAATATTATTATAATTATCACTGAAAACAATGAGTATTACAATATTTAACTATTTTTCATACATATATTGTAAAAAGTTGGTTTGAATTCAGAAACTTTTCACATGTTAAATACCATCTTTAATTGGATAATCTTTAAAAAATTGTCCATTGTGATTGGAAAAGAAGTACTGTCTATTTGGTGGATTCCGTTTTGTAGCCGCACAAATTCCTAGGGCAAAATAATTTTTAAAAGTTTCTGTTATAGTCTTAAGGTTTTCACTGAAGAGAAGTTGAGAGCTGAGGGGATTTAATGCCTGAATGTTTCAATTACATTTATTCTTACATTGTCCTGCTAGGTGTAAGATATAAGGTTAATTAGATCCCACCATGAAGATCAATTGAACAGAATTAGTGTCTCATGAATTGAAAGCATTCTGTGTGGATGGGTTGTGCATTAGAGTTGCAAACCACTTCATAGTCTATTAACATGGGCTCCTTCTGTTGGGAAGTTAGACTCAGAGAACATAAGATGGGGCTTCATCCCTGCACCTGCACATGTTGTATCCTTGTTTTTGGCAGGCATAAGCACAGAGAACTCACTCTGCAGTTGTAGTTGAAGTATGCCTGCCCTGAGGAGCTGCAGATGCCTTGGCCAGTGGAGCCTCTAGAAACTGGCACTCTTCAAATAATGGGACGCCTCAAGGCAGCCAGTATCTGCTTCCTATAAAATCCTGGCAAATGAGTCCATTCTTAAAGTCTATTCTTACGTTGTCATAAAATACACATAGGTTCCACCGAAAATGAAGTCCTTTTATACTGATATGAAAATTAGGGAAAGGAATGAAGGTGAGGTGGGGTACTAAAGACATCAACACCATACCATCTTAATGAAGAAAGCTCTTTTCTAGCAAGGCACGTTGTAAATTATTGCAATGGGTTCCTTGAAATGGGAAGAATTTCTTCCTGGCTTCACTATAAGGCTGCAACATAGTAGCAGGTATCTGCTGCTCAGGTTAGAAATAATTTGCTAACCTAATTATATTTCCTTGTTAATGCAATTTACTGTTAGGATGATAGGGTAGAAGACTGACTAGAATGTCATTAGGGTCTATAGGGGCTTTTATTTCTCCATTACTAAAATTCAGGACTTTGGCTGTAGTCTTACAAAGTTCCTTTGCATTGAACTAATTTTTTTTTTTTTTTTTTTTTTTTTTTTTGCAGTTTTTGGCTGGGGCTGGGTTTGAACCCACCACCTCTGGCATATGGGACTGGCCCTTTACTCCTTTGAGCCATAGGTGCCTTTTGCATTTATCCATTTAACAGTCCTTAAATTTGAAACACATATCCATCACACAGAATAGATACTTTCCATTATTTCTCTTGAGCTTAGGAAGTTGTAAACTCAGAAATGATGGGCTCTATGTTCTCACTCTTACTTCCTAGAGACAGTCACCAACAGTGTTTTTTCACTTCACATTTTCTCTTGCACATGGATAACTACAACTTTATAATAGAATCTTTCCCCTTTATCATTATTATTGCTACAAATAGTATGATTTTTCTAGAAATATAAGGTGATGCTTTGCGAATTTTTTTATAAATTGACTTTTTCCCTTTTAAAAATTTCCAGGTTAGGATATGTAAACATTTTTCATGATTTATATTTTTTACCACAGAACTCCATTATAATTTATTTGCTTATTTTACCGCTATTTTCAATAATGTTACAAAACCTATTTGTATAGAATTATCTGCTGTAATCATGACAGCTATTCTTAGATCCCTAGATGTGGAATTACTGTCAGAAGATAGGAATCTCTGATAACTTTAATTACTAACCCAGCCTCAAATATATTATTTGATATATTATTTCAGTGTGAATAAGGGATGACTTTGAAATATTTTCATCATTTTCTTTTATTAATAATTATGTTATTTATTATGACAAAGTTCATGTTTTTGTGTAGTGAAAATATTATGTCCACAGTTTCTGAAAAATGATATACTTTTGCATAGTTGTTGCACAAAAAAACAGAAAAATAAATTTCTCTTTTAATAAGAACTCAAACTTCTAAGTAACAGAAATGGCCATGATTTAATAAAAAAATAGAAAATCAGGTATTTTTTAAACTAATCTATATTTGACTAAACTATACAATATTTACAATACCAGGAGATACATAAAACTTAATACTTGAGAGAACCACACCTATAATGCATTTGCCAAGTGATAAAACAGAAAGGACAAGACAAGCTTAAAACATCCATTATGATATGGATTCCCTATTTCCTTTGATTAATATGCACAATATATTCGGATTTAACACTCAAATATCAGTGTGCTAAGACTAATTCCTTTGCCTATATTATCTCACTTGATCCTTCTTAAATCATCATTTAATCCTCATACTAAGCATACGAGCTGATTATATTAATAGCCACATTTCCAAGCTAGGAAATCATAATTAAAGAATTTTTGCATGGCCTCACAGGTGGTAAGAGGTGTGGTGAGCTTCAGATCCAGGCATTCTGATGCAGCTTGTGTTCTGATTCTTCTGACTAAAGATGGTCCTCCCACACCAAAGTTAAAATGAAAAAAAAAAAAAAACCTCAATAAGTTTTTTAATGCTTTTATGTTATTTTTACTTTTACATATACAATTCAATTATTATTTAAATATGCATTTAGATATTTGATGTAAATTACTTATTGATTTAAATATGTGGTTCAAATATATACAACAAATCATCATGATGTAAAATGACTAACACCATACAAGTAGTATTTTCTAAATTAGTAGAAATCATAATGAACTTTCAGGGCGGTGCCTGTGGCTCAAAGAGTAAAGCGCTGGCTGGCCTCATATGTCAGAGGTGGAGGGTTCAAACTCAGTCCTGGCCAAAAAATGCAAAAAAAAAACCAAACAAACAAACAAAAAAAACAAACCTAGACACAAGACAGAAATTATTTGGGGGGAAGATGGTGGGCATAGGCCAAAATTCCGGCTGAGGTGAGGGGTATTTTTAAGTAAGATGGGTTTTATTTAACATTTCAATCTCTTTAGTGTTGGTAGTCAGTATTAATACCAACAAACTTCATGCTTTTGGGGTCACAAAGTTAAATGCAGCCTTTAAAATTTATGTCACACAACAATAGAGTAATTTCCAAGAGGAAGATGAGGAGAAAGGAGCTCCTATGGTCATCCAAGTTTCTATTTCTAAACAGCTCAGACTCTGTCACTTGCTCTTTCTTTAGAACTATAGAGTGGGACATTGACAGGGGACCGATAACTTACACTAATGAAACAACAGATGTCACATGGAACAAAATCTCAAAGAGTACAGCAGAGGTGACTCCCACAACATTTAGAAAAGGGAACAGGGTAAAAATAGTTAGTGGGATGAGATAGCTGTTTTGCCCACTTATATAATTTGCCTTGAGCTTAAAAGTTTTTATTAAAATATTAAATGATACTCCTTCACAGTGTGATAATCTTTTTACCCACAGGGAGTCGGGAATGATGACTTTCTAGCTACAACTACATATAGATATTTTTTTATTCCTGAAAAGGATAGCAGACATTGTCATTTGAAGAACAAATATAACATCATTACTTTTGAACATGGAAGTTATCTAATGGGACATATTTTCAGGTTTCCTCTCTGCTTCTTCTCTGTGGCCTATATAACTCAATGCCTAGTTCTATTGCTATAATTAAATAATACTTTTCTCTTTTCTCCCTTGGCAAAAGAAAACAAAACGCTTAGGATGTCAAATTTGTGAGTTTCATTTTATCTTTGTATGTTCCAGATCTAACAGAGTTCCTACCAGATAGTTTATGTTCAATAATTGTTTTGGAATAAAAATATTTGATTAGCTGAAATTCTATGTTTAAATCTAATTTAACTTCAAATGACTCATTTTTTGGTTTTAGCTACAAATGTCATTTTCCCAGATGCTTTAGCAACATACACAGTCTTCTGTATAAGTTATTTATATAGATTGTTACCAACTGGAACCTACAGATATATTTATTAAAATATTTCTCAATTTCTCTTTGAAATTGGTCTAATCCATGGAGGTGTATGTATGTTAAATGAGAGATAACATTGAGTATAGCTTAAATTTGTTAATGACACATTGAAATTTGCCTATATTACATTATATTTTACATTACTAATGAACCAGAGATACTGTTTTCTGCCCATATGATTTATATTATATATTGTACTTCATAGCTTATAAATTGAAATCATTTCTATAAATTTCAGAAAAATTCAGTTGCCTAAAATTGCAGTTTCACATGTATACTTGCTAGATGACCTATGGTATTAAGACTATATTTATTTTGAATTATTTTAAAGCTACATGATAGAAGAAGAATGTATTGTCTTACTTTTTTATGACAACTGATTGAAAACAGAATTTCAGTGAAGAGAGCTTTATATAGCAAATTATTTTTATTTCCTCCATAAGACTGAAATATTCAGGTTTAATGAAGGTATTCAGTAAACATTATAAGAACATATTTTTATAAAATATTTTAGAATAATTCTATGTTATAATGTAACCTGTTGACATAATTGTTTTACTGCTTAATGCCTATTATAAAAGTATCAGGGTTTTAAAATATGAGTTTATAAGCCTTTTTCTATTAGTCATCTGTATTACTAACATATACATATCAAATTTAATACATAAAGTGTAACAAATGTAAAGTTTTTAAGGAATACAGAAAGCTATATTAACATTAACTATTGGGAAAGGGTGATCAAATTAAAAAATAACATAACCACAATCAATTTGCAGACAAATCAAAAGCCATAATCATTCTTCTTCTATAGAGCTAAGATAGAGCTTTTCAGTTATTGTTACATAATCATTAGTTAAGGCTGCCATTTAAAATAAAATATAGGAAATTTAGAAATTCCGTAATGGTCTTTTTAATCTGACTAATACGATTCAGTCACTATTTTTAAAAAGCAAACCATTTTCTCTTAAACAGTATGTAAATGCCCTTATTTTATCACTTGTGTTTCACTTTCTGTCCATCAAGCATCACATTGCTGGCTAGGCAAGGAAATCTCATTAAGACTGAAGCCACTTATCAGTACTTTGATATTTAGCTAATGAATTTTTATAAAGTACTGAGTTTTATGTGTGACCCAGTTTTTATTGATACGTCACCTCAAGCACAAAATGCATGTAGTATTTGACCATGTGGTTGTCAGCAAAATATATCAGTGTATATAAGCACTGTACGAATTTCTGATATATTCTACTTTATATCATTACTAGAGAAATCACTGAATGTATAATTACTATACTGTCAGGTCCTGGGACTGGCCAGGTCTTGGCCTGGCTTAACAAGGTTCCAGACAAGGACCGCTGAGCTACCTTGCTCAGGAAAAATTTCTCTTAGGTGCCTGGGGGCTATCTACTTTAGCTGATGGGGAAAAGAGACAGAGAGAGAGAGAGTCTTTGAGAGAGTAAAGCAGTCTTAGAAAGATAGATCTTAGTTTTTAGCAGAGCTTGGTAATCTTCAGAAGAGAGACGCCGTGCTGGCGTTCTGCAGGCAGAAGAGGAGACAGAGTCAGAGTAAGCGAGTCCGTGATAGAATGCGCATGCTCCTGACTGCCTTCTCCTTCAGCCTTATACAAGGATGATCTTGTGCCTCCCAACACCAAAGGTGTAGAGACTGCCAATTCACCTCTGCTCTCATCTCGCAAGTTCTCATGCTTCTTAGGCGAGCTAAATCCCTCTCCATGCCCTTTCCACCAAGGTGTTCCATTATTGAGCTATACAGGTATTTCTTGGAACTCTCACTCCTCCTAGCCATAGGCTACACGGGCTGCTACACTATAATCCTTTCTTGTAATTTAAACAATACAGAATTCCAGAGGTTAAAGTACGAGTGTAAGGGGGATATAAACTCTGGTTTGTCTGAATCCACAGCTGCTACTATAATCTAAGCTAATACTTGACTACCTTTATGAATTTTTAAATTATCTTTGCCCCCTCCCACCATCGTCACCACTGTTTTAGAGTCTCCAAAGTGCTTCCTAAGAAATATTATACATACATATTGTAAAAATTAAACATCCAATGTGCACAACAAAAATATTAAAGACAGGACCAACAGAAAATTAAGGTAAATTTTAGGGAAACCTATCAATGTTTTCATAAAGCACTCTATTTCTCCTGTGTGCCGTTTGCCTAGATTTTGGAACTTCCATTTCTCTGTAGTTTTTGGTATAGCTTGGCTAGCCTGCAACAGCCTGTTTCATTTTAAAGCTATCTGTTTGATTTCAGAATCTTAAGTCTGAAGACTCTTCTATATATAAATAGGTTTTATCCCATCTCCTTCACTTTTTTCCCAGTTCAGATTACATCTAGTAGGCTTCAGTCTATTGTAGAATATAAAATATGGAAGTAAAAATATTTCATTCTTTTCAGACTTTAAAACTTAGAGAAAATGATTACTTGTAATAATCACTATGCATTATGAGAATGGCTGTCTCCGAGACTAGGAAAGATAGACCGTTATATCTCATTTGGACTCTATCCATGGTCAGATAAATGCTGCTGTTATGTTTTCCCTACCCCATTTCTGGATTGCATGTCCTCTATGAGCAATGGCTTCAGCTGCCTCCAACTCTGAGAGGACCTGCCCGTTTCCCATACCCTGTGAGCTGTGCCCACCTTATGCCCCTATTCTGTTCTTTCATCAGAGGTCTGATAGGTTCTCAAGCACTCCAGAGAAAAATTGTACTTAATGCTTTTTTTTAATAGACAATTAAACAACCCACTTATGTGCCCATGATTTTGGAAATATCTCCAGAGATAGATGAAGAACTTGAAGCCACTTGGGATATAATGAATGCCTCTGAGAACGAAGGCACAAATCCATAATGGGGTGTTTTTCCAGCTAAGAAAAGGAAATCTTACCTGTGAGGTGAAAGTGAAAAAGTTCATCTACAGAGAACTCAAATTAATCCACATGAAAAAAGCCAAGAATTCTATATATTAATGGGCAAGAGAGATGAATAGAACCTTCTGTAAAGATGAGAGAGGAATGGCTGATAAACATATGAAAAAAATGCTCATTGCCCCTATTTATTAGAGAAATGTAAATCAAAACCACCCTGAGTTGTCATCTAATTCCATTAAGAAGGGCCCACATCACAAAATTTCAAAACTGCAGATGCTGGCGTGATGTGGAGAGAAGGGAACACTTTTACACTGCTGGTGGAACTGCAAACTAATACGACCTTTTTGGAAAGAAGTACGGAGAACCTTCAAAGAACTCAAGCTGGACCTCTCATTTGATCCTGCAGTCCCATTACTGGGCGTCTACCCAGAAGGAAAAAAAAAAACCTTTTACCATAAGGACACTTGCTCTAGACTGTTTATTGCAGTTCAATTTATAATTGCCAAAATGTGGAAACAGCCTAAATGTCCACCAACTCAGGAATGGATTAACAAGCTGTGGCATATGTACACCATGGAATACTATTCTGCCATTAAGAAAGATGGAGACTTTACAGCCTTTGTATTAACTGGATGGAAGTGGAACACATTATTCTTAGTAAAGCCTCACAAGAATGGAGAAGCATGAATCCTATGCACTCAATTCTGATAGGAAGACAATTAATGACCTAGTACACGGTGGGGGTGGGGGGAGGGAAGAGCAGAGACAAGGGAGTGGAGGAAGGGATGAACAGAGGAGGGTAGGTGGGGGGAGGGAAGGGCACAGAGAAGGAACGAGGGAGGGGAGTGGTAAGTCATGGTATGTGACACATCTTTTGGGGGCGGGATGCAATTATAAGAGGGACTTCACCTAACAAATGCAATCAATGTAAAAAAAAAAAAAAAAGAGAGAGAGAGAGAAAGAAAAAGAAAAGAAAGTAGATAGCAAGTGTTGCCAAGAGTGTGGAGAATTGTTGGTGAGAATTTAAATTGATACAGTTCTTATAGAAAACAGTATGGAGAGTGCTCAAAAAATTAAAAATAGAACGAACTAACCTGTGATTAAGTAATCTTATTTTTGAGAATACATACAAAGGAAATAAAATCCATATCTGAAAGAGAATAATGAAAAAAAAAAAAGTTAATATAACATTTGGGTTGCTTGCCCATACCCTGTGTAAGGATCATAGCTGGCCAAAGTCACAAGCTTAGAGACTGTTCAGAATTATTGGAAAAGTGGAGGGGAGGTGGTGTTTAATTCTAATTTGGTGGGACTACATACATTCACAGATTCTTTTTGGACTCTTGAGAAGAAACTGGTTATGAAATTCACAATGTACTAGATACGTGCTGAAATGTGTCTCTTATATAATCCACTTCATCCTATATTTTTAACACCAGAGCTCTTTCATGTTGCTGTGTGGCAGTAAATTGCCAATACTGATCATCTGAGAAATGAGTTATGTGACTTCTAACAGTCCCTCTCTCTCTTCCTCAATACTCTATTTTAAACCAATCTGTTTTCAGTACTAGCTTTTGCATTTTCACTTGATTCTTCATAAGTAGTATTTTTGGTTTTAAATTAAAAAAATTCTCTATACTCTTTTTAAATTGGAAAAGTAATTTAAGTATACTACAATTAATATTATATTTCAACTTAATTTCCAGTTATAATTTACATAAGTATTGTGCTATCTTCACAAACTATTTATATTGGTGCTTAAAATATGTGAACTATCCATCCATCGATACTCACTAGATTCATGAAGTGGTTATATGACATATTAGAAACAGTTTAAGAACTTAATAGGCATACTCCAATAACACAACAGTGTAGTAAGCCATAGAGTTTCACTTAAATATGGTCCTACCAATTTAAAACAAAGTTATGTTTATTGGATTAGATTATCATGCCCTTCAATTATTTTTAAATTTATCTAAATTAAATAAAATATAAAAATTTAATTTTCTCTGTCATGCTAGCCACATTTGAAGTTGCTGAAAATGACTTGGACCTCGTGGCTACCTGAATGCTAAATAGCAACTGCTTTATGTGATCAAGGGAAAATTACTCAATTTTCTAAACTTTATGTTCTGCATCTGGAAACATGGCTGAAACACGACAATCAGCTCACAAAATTTTTGGAAGAGCTAAGCAACATATTTCAAAGTGGCTTTTACAGATTTTGAAACATGATTCTCAGTAGGCATTCATAAAGAGACCTCATGGTAATTAATAAATACTTATATTAAAGACATCATATTAGATGTTCTAAAATAGCTTTGGGGGTTGATGTAAATACAACACAGCATTTTGGTATTTTGTTTTCAGTATGTGGCCATTGATATAGGGATTTACACAAATGAGAATATACCTAAGTATATGTTACACACACAAATATTCTCTTTCCCTCACACATAATTTTTTTTAATTTTTAGTCCTACAGAGTTTTTTTATATCTGTTTTACAGTCATATTTACCCATGTTGATTAATAATATGTAGGACTTTAGCATATGTGTTGTTGAAGCATACACAATAGTATTCAGGCCTTCAACAAAAATGAGCTGCAGTGCTAGCATTATAAGGCCTATTTTCCTGGAAAAAAAAATTATGTTTGCATTGTAATTCCTATATATTACTTTAAAGTACATATGAGTAATTTCTTTTGGTTACATGTTTAGAATGTTCACAGAACATATAACTATACCACTTAGATAACTGCATTGTACATGTTATTAACTTCCTTTCTGAGTTAGAAGTACTTTGAATGACAGTACCCTTGTGATTCTATGCAACGTGTTTGACAGAGTCAAAGGTAGTACTCTTTCCATGTAAGATTTACATGGATTTTCATTTCCATTTTTTGGCAGTTGTGTCCTTACTGAGAATTTACATACATAATTTGTTCATTGCTTCAAGTACCGATTTATTTTATTCATTCAATAGATTTTTGTTCTTTTTTTTTTTTTTTTTTTTTTTTGCAGTTTTTGGCCGGGGCCGGCACCTTTGAGCCACAGGTGCTGCCCCTTTCATGAAATCTTGAAGGAGTGTGCAAATGTGAAATGCTTTAATCTTTTTGGGCTTCCCTGTAAAGTTGAAACTCTTTCTTGTATTCTTTTTTAGGTTTATTCTTTAATTATAAGCAGCATAAACAATTTCTTTTTGTGCTGACTATACAGACTTCTCAGATTTTGTGAACCTAGTTTTCTAGTGGTCATAGCACTATTAGTTCATGTATCTGGGAAGTCAGTTAAATCTCCCTTTTGGTAATTACATGTATTAACTTTACAAATTGTTAAATGTATGCTGTATGTAAGATATTCTTCATAGAACTGGGGATAGGTACATCAGTGAGCAAAGAGTACATGTTTCATGACCTACATTTTGTTGTAGAAACTAGATCATAAACAAAACATTATTTTGTTTTGTTTATTTCATGACAACTACATTTTGTTGTAGAAACCAGATCATAAACATATATTATTATGTTATTTTAAAAAGTGATGGGTTCTGAAAACATATTGGCAAAGGGAATAGACAGGTTGGACCCTGTATGGGAACAGGCAACCAATGACACATGCTGAGAACATTCTCCTTTAATGACCTCTACCTTCCCATGCCCTGACTCCACCTGCTACCCTTCTGAGCAGTAGTTAAGTGTAGCAAAGTGCTGATGGGCATCTTTATTTGAGTATGATTTTGTAGGAATCAAACCTACAACAAAGAATCCCCTGATTGAGTTTGACTGGAAACCATTGGAATATTATACATCTTTCTTATATATTAAGTGTATTAGCACATATGGTATGAGAAATTCTATAATAATAAAATCTATATAATTTTTTCACATGAAATTTACCAAACACATTTAATTGTAAATTTTATTTTTTGCAAATACCTTTAACAAGAAATGCAACCACTTTTGCAGTTTTTTTTTTTTTGCAAATATCTTTAACAAGAAATGCAGAGAAATTATTTAAAAAGAAAAATGTATAAACTTTATTAGATACTGTTATTTAAATTTTAAAGATACCTATGAATCGACTTATCATTCTATCACGATTTAAAGCTTTCCTCATATAATGCTTTTTAAGTATTATTCTACTTCAACTCAGATTGAACTAGTAGAATGAACAACTACAGCTATATATGACCAAATATAAGATGATCTTGCATCAAAGATAAAAAACTTCTCTGAAAATATTTTGGTTGACATATATATGTTTATGGCTATAGGCCAAAAGTATTTGTTTCCCTAGAATTAATATGTTGAAGACATATTCCCCAATGTGTTGCTTTGGGAGAAAATTAGTATTAGATTACAAAATCAGATTAGATTAGTATGAGATGGGTGAAGACCGGGTGGTGAGAGGTTATTCTCTTAAAAAAAGAGGAAGAGATATCTCTTTCCACAATGTAAGAAACAGCAAAAATATGGCAATTTGCAAAATAAGGAGGCAGCTCCCACTAGATACTAAATCTGATGGATCATTGATACCTTAACCTTGGACTTCCTGGCCTCCAGAACCATAAGAAATAAAGGTTGAATTATCACTGAATGCACATTTTATCACAGTAATTTGTTTTAGTAGCTAGAACTATTAACACTCTTAACTAAAGTGTACATATGAGTGTTTATATGTCCAAATACACATGCATTATTAGAAATATGGATGGAATTGTCAAGTTATCAAATATAATGTTTATTACACACATATTTAAAACTATATAATAAATAACTTGATATATGAATTAAATTTTGAGTTGTTTTTAGTTCAATTTTATATTTCGTATAATTTGTAAAGCTTTGGCTTGTGCAACTCTAAGATTGTATTGCCATCTATTGAGATGAATGAGATCTGACAATAGGGAAATAGAAGATTTCAAAATTTTCCTGAAATTTATTATACTGGGGATCCTCATAGGACATTATTAAATAGCCTTCCCCCCTCTTCAAAATTGTGTTATTTCATAAAACAAACGTGTTTAACGGAACCATCCTTTACCACTCATTAATTTGTGTATGCCCTTCATAATGTGGGTGCATTCTTAGTCTTTACTTCTTTTTAGGCAAATAATTTTATGATTTATGCATTCTTAGAAGATTTGCCTAAAGTAAATATATTCTATCTGAAACTCTGTCTTTTCTGTAACATACTTACTTTGTATATACTTTTTTTTTAAGAGTTCTTCATTCAGACATCCAAATGCAGGAGTATAAAACTAAGTTGATCAATTTTGAAAAATGTCCTGTTTTAACCATTTCATGCTCTGGGAATAAGAGTGTTACATAAAAAGCAGAAATCAAGGAGCTATTTTATCTCTCTTTACACAGTGAGTTAGGATTTTTCCTGTCCTTTCCTTTCATATTCATGCAGTGGTCTTTCATTAATGTAAACAGGTGATTCATACGCATGCAAAGAAAAACCTCTGGATATTTATAACTTTGTATATCTTTATTAAAAATAACAACAAAGTAGGATTTTGCTAAAGAGGAAAACATAATATGAAAAAGCTCAGAGATGAAAGGACTGCTAGGAAGAGCTTTAAAAAGCAAAGTAGGTCACTGAGACAAGCAGAAAATACGCAATATCTTTTTAAAAAATGAAGTAATTCTCAAAAGATGTACTTTAGCTGGTGATTTTTTAAAATAGAATAGCATAAGGCTCAAAAATCACAGAATACTATTTATAGAGTGGACCATTACATGATTTGAAGAAAAAAAAAAAAAAAAGTCCTCTCAGTAAGTGTGAAAAACCGATAAGAAACCTTGTCTAAAGAGTGAATCCACTTTCACAGGACCCGGAAAAGGTCATGGGAGTGGTGAGAAAGGCAAAAATACTTCCCAGATTCCAGTAGAAGTAATTTTGAATAAACTCACTTTGAATAAAATAATGTCAGGTTTAAAGCAATTCTAAAAATGTTGTAATGCAGAAGATGGACCTAAAACAAGCACGTAGTAAAAAAAAAAAAAAAAAAAAGTGAAGTTAACAAATTTGAGGCAATTGAATAATTTAGTGTTTCCCGTTGTGTATAATTACTGCTCTTTACGGTCAAAGGGATATAAACAGCTCACTGCAAATTGGTCTTGTTAGAAGAATATTTAGTACAAAAATCCTTTGTCATTCTCTCCATGCTCTCTTGTTCCCAACATTCTTATGCAAATTAAAAAAAATAAGGCCACACTTACTCATCTGTGCAAGCGTCTCCTCCTCTGAGGAACATTTATCAATTCTCCCTCCCTCCCTCCGTTACTCCTGTCTCTATTCCCTCCTATTCCCCTTTAGTATCTTACAGTAGAGATTTGTTGTCTCATTTTCCTGTCCTCCTCATATCTAGTCCATCAGTAAGTCAATTAAGTACCTCCAGAACATTTCCCATAAGAAGGCATTTCTGCATCTCACTGGTACTACTGGAAAACCCGCAGTTAACCTCTCCTCAACATATTGCAAAACCCTATTTTCTAGTTTCCTTCCTTCTCTATGTGGCAGTAATTATATCACCTCCTTAAAACACAGATTGAGATCACACTTTCCTCTGGCTGTGTCTCCCCTCCCCCTCAACCCCCAATATTTAACCATTTAATGGCTTTCTGTTAAACTGAAAATTCCACCCAAACACCTTGATAAGCTGTGCAGAGACCTATATGGTGTTGCTGTTTTTAACCTCCTCATGAACCCCCTGATTTCTGCTCTGCACCACCTGCCACACTTTAGCCGTACTGTTTTATTTTTTTCTGTCCTGCAAATGCTCCAAACTCTTTCTAGTCTTTATATTGTCTAATCCTTCTTGACTTTTTATTGTCTGTTTTCTTCTGCTTACCACACTCCTGATAGAACCTTAAATGTCACCTCCTCAAGAGAGCCTTTCCTAACTACTTTAAACAGCTAAGGAAATCACCTGCTTCTTTGCCCCAAGCATAGCACCTTTCTTGGCAGGTGTGCAGAAATGAGAAGTAGGTTATTTCCTAGGGTAACAAATTAACAAGGAATTGGCGATTTAAAGCTAGAGAAAATTATTTTCTTTCCTTTTCTTAAATTTTTTTTTTATTAAATCACAACTGTGTACATTAATGCGATCATGGGAGGGGAGGAAGGGGGGAGGGTGGGCGGAGGGAGGGTGATTGGTGGGATTACAGCTGCGGTGAATCTTACAAGGGTACATGAGAAATTTATTTTCTCACCATCCTGGAACCCAAAGTCCAAAATGAGGACGCTGGCGAGGCAGTGCTCCCTCTGCAGGCTCTGGGGAGTACTGTCTGGCCTCTTCCGAGCACCTGCTGGTGCCAGGTGTTGCTTGATTTGTGAAACATTATTTCCATTCTCTGCCTCCATCTTCACACGGCCTTCTCCCCTGGGTCTCTGTGTGTCTCCCTCTTTTCTGTCTCTTAAAACGATAACCTTCGTTGGATTTGGGGCTCACCTTGGTGCAGGATGATTCACTCTCAAGATTCTTACTTTACTTATATTGCAAATAAAAGAATTCCAAACAAGTTTCCAAGTAGCTCTCAGAAGGGCCACTGCAGGTGATATTGTGGGCAATCATATAGCAAGCAATTACCTGAAATATGTTAGAAACATCTGCTGTTTCCAAAAAATGAGCCTCTAAATGAGACAGAAATTCATGGCAGCTAGAGCTAAGGTAATGCCATGGTACTAAGAGGCCTGGCGTTTCTTTAATAATAAAAACAATGAGGCAATTGTAGAGAAATAACTTCTGCTTGTAAAATATTCTTATATGCAAAATTCCATAAGTTTCATTCTGTCTTCCATTCTCAGTGATGACAAGGAAGCAGGGTTTTAACCAGAAATTTGGCAATGCCTCTGCCAGCTATTAACTGTACTGAAATGGAAAAAATTTAATTTCCACATTTAAAAAATGTGCTGATCCTTATCTCACAGGTTTTTCTAAGCATTAAACTCGATAATGTCTACAAAGCCCTTGGTACAATACCTGGTGTTTAAGAAACACTCAACAGCTCCATCTCAGTATTTTCTTATTTTGTCAGTGAATAAATTTAATTCCAAGACTAAAGGCAATATCACTTTATACAAATGTAATTTACATACATTTTGTGTCATTTTATTCAATATATTTAATTTATTTTCACTCTATCTCCATTTTCCCTAAATCATGTTAAAATGATCATGATCAGGTTGGAAATAATCTAATTCTTTTCGATATTTTCATTGTCTTTAAATAAGAGTGTAAAATTATTTTGTGTTTATTTTATAGGCAAGGAAAACCCTTAGTCTTACTTCAATTGTACATATTTGTAATCACTTCTCATTTTCCCCAAGATATATTTATTTAACTGTTTCAGGTTTCAGTCTGTTTTAATAGGAACTACTTTGACAACTCCATAAAGAAATCATCAAAATAATATTTCCAAAGCACTTCTACCTTATTGACCCACTTGTCCAGCAAGCACTCCATTTTCTGGGGTTCCTAACACTAAACTAGGTGCTGGGATAGAGAACTGAACGCTGCCTCCAAGTACTCAGCAGGCACGTTAATGGAGTGTGCTAAGTGCTGCTGTGGGTGTGCATGCCCAGTGCTATGGTAACTAAAAACATAGGGTGAATGGTTCTGACTTCAGAACAGGACATTGTGAGCTAAAAGGACATTGGAATTACTTGGTGTTATTTAGTTGTTTTTTTTTGTTTTTTTGTTTTTTTTTAACTCAGGGATTTTCTTTGTCACTAAGGCTGCAGTGCAGTTGTACAATCATAGTACACTGTAACCTCAAACTCCTTGGGTCAGCGATTCTTTCTCCTCAGCCTCCTGAGTAGCTAGAACTACAGGTGCATGCAACTATGCCCACCTAATTTTTCTTTTTTTTAAAATTTTTGTGTAGAGATGGGGTCTTGCAGTGTGCCCAGCGATCAAAAATTCCTGGTTTCAAGGGAGTCTCCTGCCTCAGCCTCCTAATGCGCTGGGATTATGGGCAGGATCTACTACCCTGGCCTTTTTTGTTTGTTTTTAAGTACATAGAAATCAGATCTAAAGAAATGACAGGAAATCTAGGGAGGGCTCCCACTAGATGTATAAGCAGGGAGGCTTACTATAACTGGAGCCTGGGTTTGAGGGAGAGAGTTGGCATGAGTCAAGGGTAGGGGTAAATCAAGAACCAGACCCTCCAGCCCCAGAACGACATGCTGTGGTCCATGACTTAGTTCTTGAGTTTATAAAAAGTCCATGAAGAATATCAGATGAGCTATGAGGTGATTCCATCTACACTGTAGAAAGCAGCAAATTGGAAATCAGAACTAAACTGGGGTACAGTTAGAGTGTACCCCAGAGAGCAGGGAGAGCAGGGCCTGTTCTGTAATCACCGAGAGAATTTGGAAGGGCTTGATCTTCATCTTGTTAGTAAGGTTGAAAAGAAGGAACTCACTTAAGTACATACTTGGCGTCCAATTAGATTTTACTTCACAATGAATTTAAGAAGTTGGTTAAGCCCATTTGAACATTATATGTACAATTACATGTACTTGTACAGCTCTCTGTACATGTACATTAAACATTACATGTACAATTACATGTACATGTACATGAACATGAAGCCCAATTGAACATTACATGTACAATTACATGTACATGTACAGCTCTCTGATTAGAACTGATTACTGATTACCCTTTACAGTAAGAGTTCTTACTATGTAGTCTTTGGAGAAATATCTTTATTCTAAAGAATAAAGAGGGGTGGTACCTGTGGCTCGAAGGAGTAGGGCTCTGGTCCCATATACTGGAGGTGGCAGGTTCAAACCTAGCCCCAGCCAAAAACTGCAAAAAAAAAAAAAAAAATAAATAAATAAATAAATAAAGAATAAAGAAATATTTTTATTCTAAAGAATAGAGAAATATCTTTATTCTAAAGACTCCCTAAAGAGAATTTGACTTTAATTATTTTCCCATAGTTCCCTGGATAATTAGTTCTCGATGCCAGGTAAGAAATTATTTTCAGAACTTAGTGGCTTAAGACAATCATGCATTCTCTTTCACCATTCTCTGGACTTTCTGGTCTCAGCTGACTAGATCTTCTCCTCCATGCTTAAGGCTGGCTTTTTCTGGAAACTTGGCCATAACTGCACCATCCAAGGTGGCTTTACTCAAACATCTCGTTCCTCTTCTAGGGTAGCTGGCAAGTTGTGGTTGGCTGTGCCTTTCTCCAGCAAGTAGTTAGGCTGCTAACGTGGTGGCCCTGGCCTCCCCAAGACTGAAATAGGATACTTTCAAGTTTCTCCAGGGCTAGACCCAGAACTGACCCATACTTGCTTCTGTTGTATTCTATTGGAAAAGGCAAGTCATGTAGACTAGCCGGATATGAAGAAGAGAGACCTGTCAGAGCCGCACAAAGAAGCAGGCAGGATGCAGGTGGAAAGCACAAGCCTGCAGGAGGTGAGGCTCATCAGAGGTGCAGGAGAGCCTTGAGCAACCTCTGCAAGGGCTATTTATTGAGAAGATAACAGGTGTGGGGAGTACCCAGCAATGACGTACAAGGGCTACGTGCCTAAGGATCGCCAAGTGCTCTTTTCTCACGTGCTCTTTCCCCACAACCCCCACAATAAAGCCCCCTAAAATGTTCAAGGTTTAACACCTGCTTACTAATGAGTGACCGATCTTATTTCATTCTGGAACACTGAGTCACTTGGGGGTTTATCTCAAGCTACAAGACTTCTCTAGACTTGCCAGGAGACTGTCCCTCTCTCAGCGTTTCCTTGAATATGTTAAGAACCGGTGACTGTCCTTGAAAGCATGGTGTCCATTCCCCTACAGAGATGGATTTCAGCTCCTGAGAGAGGGAGTGCAATCAGTATTCCGCAATGAGAGGAGTTATTAAGAGACAATCATTGGAAATGACCTATTTTACAGATTATCTCTGAAAGTAAATATTCTTTTTTTCTAACGATTATCTTTGTTGAAGTAGATGATACTAATTTGAAGGCATATGGTAAACATGCAGATGTTGATAAAACAGGTTATTCCTCAAAATGGCAATTTAGCATAGGTATGGCAGGATTATTTTTATTTGTATATTCTTATAAGATATTCTAGAGGCATACGGTTTAGATAACTTTACAGATGCATTAGCATCTATATCATTTGGTGTTTTTCCTCCATTTTCAGAAGTGATGATAAAATTTCATGAGCTAGCAATTCTTTTGCTATAAAGACAATTTTCTTTAAAAGACAAATTTGATAACCATTTTACACAGGGAGAAAAATCTCCTTACAGTCCAGTATTTTAAAATTACAAACATTAACAAGGATAGATTATATATCCCATGGCACAGTGCTTGTCATTGTTAGAAACTGATAGATGGGGGCGGGGTAAAAAAAAAAAAAAAAGAAAGAAACTGGTAGATGGAGAAGATAAAATAAATAATGAAAGCTGAAGAGTCATTAATTTTGTGAGGACAGTAAGGGATCCTCCCATTAGAGACAACAATGTTTAGCTGTGTGGCTCAGAGGATAGGAAACTAGATACACTGTTCAGGACCTAAAATTAGTAAATATATTTTACAATTAAACAGAAAAAAAAGAAACTAATTAAAAGCAGAATTATTTCGTTTTCTTGTATATGCTATGCAAGAAACACAGTGTGTTTAATTTATAAACACACTGAAAATTCTGTATAATATATGTAAGGCTGAAATTTAAAAGGATGGATTTTAGGACTTCTAAGCCCTGTTTAAAAAAATAAAATAAAAGCAGGGTGCCGCCTGTGGTTCAAAGGAGTAGGGTGCCGGGCCCATATGCCGGAGGTGGTGGGTTCAAACCCAGCCCTGGCCAAAAACTGCAAAATAATAAAATAAAATAAAATAAAATAAAATAAAATAAAATAAAATAAAATAAAATAAAATAAAATAAAATAAAAAGAACACACATGTGGAAAGTGGATAAGGGAGGGGAATTGGGAAACTCTCACCTTCTGTGTACAAAGGAAGGGTCTACAGATACCCCCTGGATGAAGTCCTCAACTATAACTTGAACTTCACCTTAGAAACAAAAACAATGTAATTTAAACATTTATACCTTCATATCAATTTGAAATTTAAAAACAAGCCAAAACAAACAAAAACTATATCACTGAGCATTCTATGTCTAATTCTTTTCACTTATCTTCTGTATTCAGAAGTCCAAAACACTTTTAACTGACTATAGCGACCCTCTGATGTAGCTCCCCATACCACCCTCCCACACACGTATCTGCCTCTTCCATCTTCAGGGATAATGTTGTTTTTCTTCATAATCAATATCTCTCTTTTCATCTTCCCCCCCCTTTTCCAAAGTTGTGTGCCCTGAGAAAGGAGAGGTGTCTTGGCATTTAGAATAATTTCACATCTTATACCAGAAAACGCACTAAATGTTGAAGGCCCAGAGCTGTGTGTTTAGGTGACCTCTGTTTGATACATGTTTGTACTATGATGTGTAAAGCTGTGTGATCTTGAGAAATTATGTAACCTGCCTGTGCTCTTATTTCCTATGCTGTAAAATGAAATGAAAGCTATCAGGTGCCTCAAAGTGCTGTGATAAATCTATAGGTGAAGACAAAGCATGTGAAACACTGTAGAGGAGCAGCAGTCAGGTACATCAATTAATGATGGTCTTTAGTCTCATTGATAATAATTAAAGAGTCCAGTAGAGAAATCAATAGTATGCTAAGTGCATTTTATGGTCGTAATATACTAACATGACCCTTACTCTTTCCAATTTTCTGTCAGGAGGATCAGCAGTGACTCTCTGTTTCCTTCATAGTTATTTGGTAACCTTTGCCAGTTTCACTGAGGACTCTTATCCATATAATACCCAGCCCAACACTGATGCCCCGTTCTAAAGATTTATTTTTTTCTTCCAGGTGTTCACCCCTGGAAATTTAGTTATAGCCCTTTTGTCAACCCAAGCCCTGCTATGGGCTCTCAGAAACTCTCTTTAATATGTACATGTTACATATCATTTGTATTTATTTTCATCACCCTTTGAAATACTCTTTTAAAAATATTCTTCTGTTAACACGAAAGCTTGTATCTTGACGGTAAGTCTCAAATATATCTTCCTGCCAGCAGCTGTCTGTCAGCAGGCTAGAGCTGGACTGTCACTCCTGTTAAACTAAAATACACCTTCAGTGATGTGAAAACCAACCAATTCAACAACGTTTTATCTTTCACTCGCTTTATTCCCCGTGCACAACGTCATCCGCAGAATTGTATCCCCCAAATGGCAATGTCATTTTAGCTGTCGCTTCCACCCTTGCTTTCCAAATCAGAAAGCAAGCCTGTCAGGGAATTCAGGTTTTTTTGTGTGTGTGATTCGTTTGCTGGTGAGTCAAGGGCTCTAACCTCCATGCTTTGGAATCGCAAAATACCTGATCTTCACCTTTACATGCTTTTCACTGTAGTATTCCTTCTAAAGTAAACAGTGACTCCAGGCCTAAAGGAAAAGCCAGCGAGGTGTGGAGGTAAATAAGAGCCAGAGCAGTTATTATTCGCAGTGGGTTAAGATGGGTAGGGTAAAAATAAAAAGAGAAAAAAGTTCATTATATTATTGCTGCTGCAATGAAGAAAAATAAATGTCAGAGGACAAAAAGTTGGAAAATACAACCGTGAAAGCTATTCAGTTACTTTATTGATATAAACATATTTTTTGTTGCTCTTTCCATCTCAGTGTTTTCTTGCAAGGATTTATTTATTTATTTGTTTGTTTGTTTGTTTATTTAATAGACGTGCTCAGGCAATAAAACACGACAGGCAGTTCATGTCTGGAGGATTGTTAGACACTTCTGGACTTTGTTAAGTATAAGAAGAAGGTGTTATTAAATTCAGAGTACTCCCAAATATTTCATTGCCTGGGGTATTTTTCTTTTGTCATACAAAAGAATTAATGGAAAAAAAACTTAAATGCTAGATTACACACATTTTAAATATTTTCTTCACTAGTACCCCAAAGTTGTGAATTCTTCATAAATAATAGAGAATAGAGTAACTGTTTTGTGTTCTTTGATCACGACAAAGCATGTGACCATTAAAGCATTATCCATTGTCATATAATTACAAATAATTTTATAATTCTTATTCTTTGTGATGATTTTCTTATGTAAGCCTCCCAGATAGGTTTTTTATTTTAATCCTAATTGAATATAGGAAAGGAAGAAATATTTGAATGGTGTTAAGTTCATTTTAATAAGACTTGGTAAAAATAGGAGATCAGAAGCTGCATTAAAAAAAAAAATACATCTATTCAGAAAATGCTGCTATCTTCACGATGATGTGGTTTACACGTACAGAGTTATTTTTTAGATGGTTTCTACTTTTTTTGGCACTTGTCAGCAAGTTTTACCACAATCAGAAAAACATCCCTTAACTTGATTTGTGACATAAGCATCAGAAGAGCATTTTGATTCCTGAATTTTAAAGGCCTTTGAACTGCCATTCAGGAATTTTTTAATTTTTAATTATTTAATTATGTATTTATTTATTTGAGACAGAGTCTAAACCTGTTGGCTTGGGTAGAGTGCTTTGGCATCACAGGTCACAGCAACCTCAAGCTCTTGGGCTTAAGCAATTCTCTTGCCTCAGCCTCCCAAGTAGCTCTGACTACAGGCGCTCACCACAACGCCCGGTTGTTTTTCTTTTGCAGTTATCATTGTTGCTTTAGCTGGCCCGGGCTGGATTCAAACCCACCAGCCTCCATGTACATGGCTGGCGCCCTAACAACTGACCCATGGACACCACCTGGAATTTTTTTTTTTTTTTTTAAGTTCATTCATATTACATACATGGCTTTAAAGATCATGTTTATATATTTTTTTTTATCAGAGAAGAAATTAAATGAAGAAGGGCATTGGAATCTTAAAACGTTAATCTACAAAGAAAATAAATAACTACTTAAATTGTAGAAAATTTAAAAGAAAAAATACGATGGAAAATATTTAAAAATTCCAGAAATTGATTAGCTTAGGAGTGCAGAGAATGGTAGAGAATGACTTACACACACACACACACAAAAAAAAAAAAAAAAAAAAAAAAAAAAAGTTAACAAAATAGTATACTCACTACCTTTCTGGTGCCAGTGTGGGTGTGTGAGTTCTAATCCCAGCTCTGCCACTAAAGAATGGTATGATCTTGGCAATTATTATTATTATTATTATTATTTTTTTTTTTTTTGCCTGGGCCAAGTTTGAACCCACCACCTCAGATATATGGGGTCAGCCCCCTACTTCTTTGAGCCATAGGCACCGCCCTTGGCAATTATTCTTAATTACTCTTTATATGCCTATTTCCTCACATGAAAATTGAGATAAGTTTAGGACTATATCACAGCATTGTCGACAAGATTAAATGAGTTGCTATGTTAAAGTGCTCAAAAGAGAAATAAATCTCGAAGGCTAAGCATTTGTCTTTTTTTTAAATAAAAGGACAAGCAAATCAAACAGTAAATGACAAATTTACCTTGAATAATCCAAATGCACTGAAGCATGAGTTGGTCCAAATTCTGAGAACCATAAGGTGAACATTTTTACTGGGTAAGCATGCAGGATCTATTAGAACTTGTACTTATTTTTGTCTACTAAAATTTAGTTATTATAGTCCCAGCTACTCAGGAGGCTATCCACGTTAATATAAAAGATATAAAGTCTCCATCCTTTTTACTAGCTGAATAGTATTTCATGGTATACATATACCAAAGCTTATTAATCCATTCGTGGGTTGGTGTACATTTAGGCTGTTTCCATATTTTGGCCATTGTAAATTGAGCTGCGATAAACAGTCTAGTATAAGTGTCCTTATGGTAAAAGGATTTATTTTTCTTCTGGGTAAATGCTTAGTAATGGGATCAAATAAGAGGTCTAGTTTGAGTTCTTTAAGAGTTCCCCATACTTCCTTCCAAAAGGTTGTATTAGTCTTCAGTCCCACCAGCAGTATAAAAGTGTTCCCTTCTCTCCACATCCATGCCAGCATCTGCAGTTTTGAGATTTTGTGACCTGGATGGAAGTGGAACACAACATTCTTAGTAAAGCATCTCAAGAATCCAGAAGCAAGAATCCCATGAACTCAATTAGACAGTTTAGAAAATATCTCTTACACAATACTCTACCTCAATCTTAAAATATGTGTTTATCTTATAATATCAAGAGTAGATTAAAAATTAGATGTCAAATAACAAATGTAACTCTTTGAGTAATTAACGCAAATTTGAACATTTGTTTCCCTCAGTCCCAATGTGTTAAATACCTTTTCATAGACTCCTATTATAGCATTTATCCTTGTGTTTATAAACTACAGCAGAACCTCCATAGCTGACCACCCCCCTACTTCATCACCTCCTTAAGTTGACCTAGTTTTCACAGACTGGACATGCATCCCATGTACTTAATATACGCGAGGCCAAGTTCCTTATGTTGACCACCACCCTATGCTGAGCCTTTTGTTACAGTCCCTTCAGTGGTCAACTTACAGAAGTTCCACTGTATTTGTTTACATGTGTTCCTCTTTAGAGATTTTAAATCTCAAGGACTCAAGTGTTTTTATAGAACTTTTGTAAACCTAATGCCTAGAACAGTGCTTGGCATATAACCCATGCTCAGTGAATGATGTTGCCCTGAACTGTTGAATCTTCTATGAATTATTTTTGCCTGAATGATTATTGTAATATAGTTTAGATAGGAGGTTTTATAATTTCAGTTAGATATAATCACACTTCATATAAACCTCATTGGTTACAATACTGCCACTACACAAGATTTTTGATTAAATTTGAGATTAAAAATTACCTTCTTGGCCAACAAGTACAAAGTTTTGCAATTAAGAAGAAGGGATAAGGGTGGCGCCTATGGCTCAAAGGAGTAGGGTGTTGGCCCCATATGCCGGAGGTGGCGGGTTCAAACCCAGCCCTGGCCAAAAACTGCAAGAAAAAAAAAAAAAAAAAAGGAGTAAGTTCTTCTAATGTTCTCTTGCACAGTACGGTGACTACAGATAATGACAAAATATTGGATATTACAAAATAGCTAGAAGGCTTTTGGATGTCCTCCCACCAAAAAAGATCAATTTATAAAGTGGTAGATACTCTAAGTTTTCTGGTTTGATCACTATACAACATATATGCATTTCAAAATGTCAAATTATACCCCATAAATGTGCACAATTGTAACGTGTCAATTAAGAATATAAAGTGAAAAAAAAACTCCAAAGATTGTATTGGTTGAAGAAGATTCTGATTCTGAGAAGATAGTGATGTGACAAGGAAGAAAGAAGACAAAGTGATACAAATTAAAGAGAAAACCACATAGGACAGCTTCTGTTGCTGGCTCTGGTAGAGTAGCTTATATTGGACAAACCCTTCCATTGAAAGCAATAGATAACATGTTTTTATAAAACTAAACAAACCAAAGTATTTTTTGTTAGGACTAGATTAAAATAAATGCTAGAAGGAATTTGGGGGGCAGAATAAAAATAAGCCTATTTGGAAGGACTACAGTGATGAATAAATATGTAAGTAAATCTAAATTAATGTTGAGTAATTAAAATAATAATAGCATCTTTTGGGTGTTTATGATATATGTATAATCAAAGTGAACAAAAACAATAGTACAAACATCGGGGGATAAGGTGGAGTTTAAATGATCGTATGTCCTTTGCTTTGTTCACAAAGTGATGAGTATTAGTGTAATTGAGTCCAATAATAAAGGATGCTAATTTTACTCTCTAGAGTTACCACTAACACAATACAATATTAATAAGCTAATAGATAGACACATTCATAAGAATACCTAGTTCGTTAATATAAAAGGAGACAAAAAAGAAGTAAAAAGAAAAAAAATAATAGAGCAACGAACAGAAAACAAATATAAAAATAGTCATGGTAAGTTTAAATAGCATAAACATCTCAATTTAAAAGTAAAAATTATGATATGAGGTAAAAACTATATAGATGCAGCTTATAAAAAATTCATCTTAACTGTAATATTTGTAAGTGCACATGCTAATTTAAATATATTTGAATGTATCTAAACTAAGGTTAGATAAGACACACTTTATGGTATGATCACTGATTGATTGACAGAAGGAAATTTTATAATAGTAACTGAGTAAATTCATAGGAACCATGTTATAGTTTTAATTGTATTCACTAATTACTGTCCAAATATAGTGAGTACAAATTGAAAAAAGAAGGAAAGGGCAATCTATAACATAGAAATTTTTAACATATTTGCTCAGTAGCATATTAAGAACATGGAATAATAAATATTAGTAGAACTAATGAAGTTTTTTTTTATTGTTGGGGATTCATTGAGGGTACAAGATGTGTCACACACTGAGACTCCACCCCTCCCTCCTTCCCTCTCTCTGCTCTTCCTTTCCTCCACCCCTCCCTCCTTCTCTCTCTCCCTAATAAAGTTTTAAATAACACAATTAAATAATTATATCCATTGTCATATATGCACCCAATAAATTCTTTTTTTAAGCCCACAAGGGAAATTTACCAATACCAGTTTGTATAATTTTCCTTTTAATAGTATATACAGAGTTGTGCGTGTAGCAATACAATCTAATTTAACATTATCCCATAGAAAAAAATCTGTACCTATCAATGGTCATGCTCTATACTATCCAACCATTTATGCTTGCTAAGAACTGCTTTAGCTATATTTCGTGTGTTGTATTTTTGTTATTCAACTAAAATTATTTTCTAATTTTCCTTCGAATGTTCAATTTGACCAAAATTTAAAAGTAGGTTGTTTAATATCCACATATTTGTTAAATCCCCATGTTTCTTCTGTAATTGATTTCTAATTTTATTCCCTTGTGTTCAGAGAACATCATTTGTGTTATTTTGATCCTTTTTTAGTGTAGCCTAGGGTGGGGTCTGTCTTTGAGAATCGTAGCATGCATTTGAGAATAGTAGGAATTCTACTTTGCTGGCTGCAGCATCTGTAGGTGTTAGTGAAGTCCAGTTGGTTTATGGCAGACATTACTCAAACTCTCTATATCCTTGCAGATACTCTGCCAGCTGATGAAAGCAGGGGATTAATATCTTTGTCTCTTATTTTTGAACTTTTTTTTTCTCCCTTCAATTTTGCCATTTTTTCCTTTGTGTATTTAGACGATCTCGTATTAGGTACAGATATTCTCATTATCATTGTATTTTCTTTATGAGCAATTGATAATTTTCTAACCATAAAAATCCTTGTCTCTAGCAAAAATTTTTCTGTTTGTCTCTATCATATGATATGATTCTAGCCACTTTATCTCAATTTCCATTACTGTTTGCTTGTTTAATATGTTTCCATCATATCACTTTACTTTAAAGCTTTTTCTGACTTTGTTCCTAAATATTTTCTCGGATTATTTTTGATCCATCCATCTCTTTATTGTATTTCATTTATTTATATTCAGTGTTTTTACTGCTAAGGTAGGATTTATACATACCATTTTTATGTTTGTTTTTAATATGTCGAATGTCTCTGTTCCTCTATTACTCTGTTAGTGCCTTTGGAGGGGGAGGGAGTTTTAATTACATTATTGTGTACAACTTTAATATCTTTCATTTTTAGGTAATTTTTTGAAATATTTTCTTATTTGTAGTGTTATAGACTATAGTTAGCACTATAAATTTTGAACATTATAATTAGGATTTATACTAATTTAATTTCTGTAGTATACAGAAAATGTTATGCCATAAACTTCCAAACCCGATTTTTCTATACCATATTATACAAATTTTTATACTATATCATACAAATTTCATGAGTACATATAAGTTGTTCAGCATAGTTTTGTAATTATTGGTTTTGAAGATTAATACTACATAGGAAAATAGAACAGTTGTAAAGATATACTTACGTGGTCTTACATTTACTTATCAAGCCACTTTATTGGTGCTTTTTAATTTCTTCATGTGGATATCAATCGCTACCTCATTTCTTTCATTTCAACCTGAATGACTCATTTTATTATTTCTAATGACTCATTTTAATATTTCTTGTGATAATGATATATTTTTAAAGATTCTGGATTTTTTTTGAAATATCATAACCTGAAATTAAAAAAAAAAACAAAACAAAACTTTAAACCCTTTAAAAAAAAATTCACCTTAATTTTTGAATGACATTTCAGATGTATATTTTTCCTGTGTATGTTCTTTTATTATTATCTCTTTTTTAATTCAAATTAATATGAGGTTATAGAATTTTAGGTTACATTGTTCTCACTCGCAAGATAAAGTTCAAGTTGTAGTTAAGTCCTTCACCCTGGGGCCCTGCAATCTCACAGTGTGCATATTGAGTTCACACCGATTGCCCTCCCTCTTTCCCTGTTTCCTCTCTCCTCCCCCTTGCTATATTATATTTGTGTTTTATTGTTCATGTGGGCATGCATTTCTCTTATTTTATTGTTGTTGTTGTCGTTGTTGATGTTTTGTTTTCACCATACTTGAGATACCTTCCTAGGGTGTTTCAACTCCATCCAGGTAAACATAAAAGATACAAAGTCTCTAACTTATCTTACAGCTGAATAATATTATTATCTTTTTAAAACATGGACTCCCACTGCCTTCTGGCCTTAGTGGTTTCTCAATGAGGAATCAGCTGTCAATCTTACTCCTGTTTTTCTATATGATGGATCACTTATTTTTTTCTTTTGGTACTTTCAAGATACTATACCTGCCTTATCAATAGTTTGGAATGTTTCTGGTTGGGGATTTCTACTTGACATTTATTGATTTTCCTAGATGTGTAATTTAATATTTTTAAATAATATAAGTTTTGGAGAAACATTTGGCCACAATTTTTTTCAAATATTCTTGCTGGTCTTTTCAGTCTTTCCTCTTCTTTGGGAGTTCCATTTGCATAAGTTAGCATAGTTAATAATGCCCCAAGGGTTTCTGAAGCTCTGTTTATTTGTTTTCATTCTTTTTTTTATGTTTCTTAGAAAGAATAATTTCAGTTGACTTATTTTCAAGTTCACTGAGTCTTAAAGATCAAATCATAAAGATCAAATCTATTGAATGCCTTCAGTGATGTTTTCATTTTAATTGTTGCACTTTTTAAATTGAGAATGTTTTTCTAGTCATTTCAAAACTATTCATTGATAATTTTCGTTTTGTAAGGCATTCTTACACTTTCTAGTAATTCTTAAATTATGTGCTTTTTTTTTTTTTTTTTTTTTTTTTTTTTAATCCCCTTAAACATATCTGTAATAGATGGCTTAAAGTCCTTATTTTATAAGTCCAATTTCTGAGCATGTTTGTTCAGGAACAATTTCTATCTACTAATTTTTATAAGGGCCATTATCTTATTTCTCAGCATAGATTATAATTTTTGTTGAAAATATGGTCTTTTAAGTATGAAAATGTATCATCTCTGGAAATCATATCTCCTTCCCTTCAAGTTGGATGATGTGACCGTTTTTCTTTTTCTTTCTTTTTTTTTTTTTTTTTTTTTTTTTGTTATGTGTTCAGTTATTAACTCCCCTAGACTAATTATGTATGATCTATTTTCTCTTTAGTGCCTGACTAACCAAGGCTCTGCCCAGTTATCTTTTTGTTCTGCTAAATATAGCTCAGATATTCACTCAAATATCTTAACCAATACATTTTCCACTATATCTCAAGTGTTTATGGGGCCAATCTTCAACATTACAGCAATTTACAAGTCTGTTTTAGCTTTTGCTTCTGTTTAGGTAAGATCTTGGGTCATCAATAGGTAAATGTCTCAGGTCTTCCTCAGCATACACACGGGCCCACACATGTGCATATTCTCAGGAATAGGGTAGAGCTTTTCAAAGCCCCATATGGGCATTTCTTCCCCCAAGATATTTCTTTTAAATGTTAACTAGGATCTTGTTTGTTCAAGCTTACACAGTAGTTTCAGGCAGTTGTAGTGTTAAACAATCAGTGCTCACTTTTTTTTCAACCAATGCAATAGGGATCAGGCTTTGATCATGAAGTGATCTCCATGTCAGCTCAAATAAAAACAACATCTATGAATAGAATTTCCCAGGGAGCTACAAGGTGAGCGAAGAAGTAACAGTATTCTGAGTGGGGAAGGGATTTGGTGAGGACCTCCAAACTGAATCTATTCCCTCCTGTTGTAAAGCTGTAGTCTTGTATTGCTATAGTAATTGTGAGGCTGCTGGCTTTCTAGGTTACCATAGGGAGGAATGGAATTAGTTTGAGTTACAATGCCATGTACTCTGCTGTTATTAATTGAGATCCTAAATATTTTTGGATAAACACCAATAATATTATTTCTAGTCATAGGATAAAGTACACAGCTTTGAAAATACTGATTTAGACCATATATGCTAATATATATAGGTGTGTGTATATGTATATTTAATTTTGTATCAGAAAATATATGAAGGTCTCTCCTCTGCCACTCCAGAATTACTAACAAATATAGGTCATTTTATTGAAAAGGAGAAAGCTATAACTAATAAATTTCTGAATATATTCTTATAAAATAAGAAAGTTCTAATTTTCGTAGTCCTCATAACAGCAGGTTGAAATGCTATTTGAACAGGCTATTCTTTGAAGAAATTTAGTTTTCATGAGTTTGTAGTGTTTTATTAGAGCTCTTGGGTGGCAGTGGGAAACCCAGCTGTGACTTAGACTTTTGAAGTTATCAAACTATGTTCGATAATTACTCTTATTCTTTCTCAAACTCTCAAATGTAGGTACAACCAAAGGAGACAGTTTTTACTTTTTGAATTAATTTGCTTTTTGATCATATTTTACATGAATCCTTCATGGATTTTTTTTTTCTAACGTATGCGAGAGTAAACTGACTCAAGTATCAAAATATTGAAAGTAAAAAAGCTTCAAATGTCATGGTCATAAATTTGGAATGGGTTATAAACATTACAACATTAACTGTTTGAACTCTGTTTATTTTTGCTAAAATTAAGAATCTGAAATTACCAAATCAGAAGAACTCAATAATACAAATTTATTTTAGTAGTAGTAGTAGAAAATTTGTATGAGTTATTGATATAGGTAGCCAAAAGAGAAAACATACAATAATAAATTTTATAATAAAACGCATACATACACAGATGATTTCTTCAACTATGAAATGTTGAAGAATATTTTTGTGTATGTTAAATGTTGAAGAACATTATTGTGTAGATAAAATTAAATGAAACATGTGCCTGGAAAACAGAAATATCAAAATAAATGGATATTTTGGTGGCATCTTCTGCTATTACTTGTTATTGTTGTTTTATTTTAAGACAAAGCAGTCATTCTAATGAAAAAGAAATTGTGTTGTAATTGTAGATGTTACAATGATGATCGTCAGAAAAAAATGTTAAAAATAATTAAAATCACATTGTTCTCTCACAACTAAACCAATAAAGAAATACAGTATGGATTATAACAGGACAACGTGGATACTTTAAAAAGACAAGATGGAATTTGGGTCACAGGAATTTATGAGTAACTAAACTTGATCAAGATATCTAAACTTGATCAAGATATCTAAAGAAAAGAGGAGATATTTTCACCTATTGAACCACAAAAAAGTGATGTCAAAGATGTGCACATTAGTGTTACTCAGATGGAATTAATTTGGAAAGTAAATGCCAGTGTATTCTGGAGGGAACCCTGAAAGACTATCAAAGTTTCATGCTAATAAACATTTGAAAGATATACATAATACCGCTCATTCCAAATAGATGTGCTTTCAATTTTTTTCTAAAGTAATTATCAATACTTTGTGATTTAAGATGACTTTCCACTGAGTATTGATACATAAAATATGGTAGTAGAAGGACATATTAGTACAACAGGGGTTCATCTCAGACTCTGTGGGATTATTTATTGCAAGTCTACCTCTGATGGACAGACCCCCTCACCCTATGTTACTTACGTCATTTTCTGATAATTGGAGGCTAGCAGCTTGACTTGAATTAAAGTAACTTTCACTTAGGAACATTGCTGAAACTGAGTTTTAGTTTAGGGTTAGTGAAACCCTTGTGACTAAGTCTAACACTTTTTCTTTAACGATTGCATATGAAACTTCTTTTCATCATACAAATCTTTTCATCACTTGGGAAGTCATGGGATGAGGAATAGATTGAAAAATTTGAGTTTAAAACCAAACTGACCCTCTCTTATTAACAGGAACATATTGAATTCATCATTTGCCTTGATGAAACCCAATATGAATAACTGGCTAAAGTGACCAAAAGAGAAAAGTGATTGGGCAAGTCTTGTGAAGAAATATATGTAATTCCACAGAATAAAAATAGGCTGTCTTCTATTCTTATTTTCTAGTAACAGTAAACAAATATTTGGTAGAGATTAATTCAAATTAACATTTGATGCATAAGCTTTTCTCTTATAACTGATATATAAGTAGCACAAATAAGTTGAAATATAAATACTTAAAAAAAAAAAACCCACAGGGATGAAATTATGTTGCTTTCTCCATTGTTTCTCTTGACCCAAAAAAGTTAAGGGAAAACAATGACTTTTTAAAAAGTCAATTTTTATAACTCTATTTAGGTCATTAATTTATGAATAAGGTCAGATAATTTTTAAACCTTATGCAACATTCATGCTGTGGTTTAGTTAATCAAAACTCACATTTGACCTGGTTATAAAAGAATCAGATTTAGCCTTGAGTAAATTTGGAGCTTCAAATATCTTGATCAGCTATATTTTTGGATAATACAGTAGGTAATTTTATTGGCCAGTAATAACAGAAAGTAACTTGAATAGCAATTGAATAAGGCATACCATTTGGTTCTTTTATCTTATCATTTATCTATCCATTCTTTCAATTTTAATTAAAGCATGTTTATTATCTACTAGGAAGCATACTACACTTTTACAATACAATAATAAGCAAGATAACTAAGAGCCCAAATCTCACAGAGCTTAAATTCTAATGGGAAAAAAATTGACAACCAAGTAAACTAACAATTGTAGGCAGTGATTAGTGCTTTAAAAAGTGACTCAGGTTCTTATGACATTGGTACTTTGATGTGAATTGCATTATATCTATAGATTGCTTTGGGTAAAGTGGACATTTTAACAATGTTGATTCTTCCCAATGAGTATGGTATGCTTTTCAATTTTTCTCACAATTTCACATCATTATATAGATCTCTCATGTCTTTTGTTAGACATATTCCCAGGCATTTCATCTTCTTTTGGTGCTATTGTAAAAGGAATTAAATCTTTGATTTTATTCTTAGCTTGACGATTGTTGGCATATACAAAGGTATTGATTTTATATCCTGAGATGCTGCTATATTCCTTGAGCTTTATAAGAGCTTTGTTGTTGAGTCCCAGGTATAAGATCATGTCATCTGGGAAGAGGGAGAGTTTGACCTCCTCTGCCCCCATTTGGATTCCTTTGATCTCCTTCTCTTGTGGATTGCAATGACTAGGACTTCCAACACTATGTTAAATAGCTGTGGAGACAGTGGGCATCCTTGTCTGGTTCTAGATTTGTGTGGAAATGCTTTGAGTTTTACTCCATTCAATATGATATTGGCTGTGGGTTTGCTGTAGATAGCCTCTATCAGTTTAAGGAATGTTCCATCTAAGTCTCTTTTTTTGAGTGTTTTTAATCACAAAAAGATGCTGGATATTGTCAAAAGCCTTCTCTGCATCAATTGAAAGAATAATATGGTCTTTATTTCTTATTCTATGTAAGCGGTGTATTATATTTATAGATTTGCATATGTTGAACCAACCTTGTGTCTCTGGGATAAAACCATTTGAAAATGGCAATTGCTAAGTTGTGGAAGCAACCTAAGTGCCCACCAATCCATAAATGGATCAACAAACTGTGGTATATGTATACCATGGAATATTATTCAGCCATTAAAAAGATGGAGACTTTACATCTTTTACATTTACCTGGATGGAGTTGAAATGCATTCTTCTTAGTAAAGTATGACAAGAAAGGAAAAACAAATACCCAATATACTCCATACTAATATGTAATCAATATATAAACAATTACATGCTCATAAGAAAAATAAAACACTAATAAATTCTGGTTTGGGGGTAACAGAAAGGGGAAAGGGGAAGGGGGAGGATGTATGACAGGAGAGAGGGCATGAGGCTGGATCTCACCTAATGTGCACATTGTGAGGGTGTATAGCATGCCCCCTGGGTGAGGAGCTCTTGTACAAAAGGAACTTTACCCTGGAAGTGAGAACAACGTAACCTAAGAATTGAACCCTCATATTAATTTGAAAAAATAAAAAAAAAAAACGCTCAAAAAAAAGAAAAAGTGAATCAGGATAGTCACTGAAATGGGAATATGATGGTCAAAAAAGACCTCTAAATTAAAAAAGTCTCTAAATTTTAAAAAAAGGTCAAAAAAGACTTCTCTAAATTTAAAAAGTCTCTAAATTAAAAAAAAAAAGAATAAAGGAAGATTTTTATCGTAAAAATGCATTGAAAGTCCCCAATGTTGCAAAAATATGAATTCCCTAGATTTACCTATAGATGCAAAGTAATCTCAATCAAACTTTCAGCAGGTTTTTTTTTTTCTTAAAGTTAATACATTGTTTCCAAAATATTTATGGAAATGCTGAGTTTATACAAGCCACAGAAATTTTGAAGATACTTCTGAAAGACTTACATAACCAAATATAGCAATTAGCTTATCATGAACTAGCTAATAGCTAGCTAATAGCTAGTTGAGGTAATGTAGCATAAGTAATGACACAGAATATCAGGAAACAGTCCTGTACAGAAAGACGCAATGTAATTTATGACAAACTGAAACATGGGGTAGAAAGGGCAGTGCTTGGAAATTTGGATATCCAAATAGAAAGCAAATTAATCTTCACTTCTGTCTTACAATACACACACACACACACACACACACACACACACACACCTATTCTAGAACTGAATGTGTTAAGAAAACCAATAAACATTGAGGAGATAGAAAAATTTCATTATGACTTAAGGATATAAATGCATGTATATATAATAAAATTGTAAATAAAAGTTTAGAAAATTATATAAATCTGAGAATAATGGTAACTTCAATGAGTGAGAGACATTATGATTAAAGCCATTAAAGCCAGTGAGGTCTTCTTATAGGGCCATAGTTCTTTTTTTCTTTTTTCTTTCTTTTTTTTTTTTTTTAGGACCATAGGACCATAGTTCTTATAGTGACCATAGTTTTAGTTCTTTATTCACTTTCTGGTGTCCTACATTTTCAGTTTGTAATAATTTACTAAATTTCCCATGCCTACACATTTATTAAGCATACTTTTTATATATTTTGTATATTTATAATACAAATATTTTGAAACAAAAAGAAGGCCCCTGTGAGAAGATATCATTTGAGACTTTTCTTTTTTTTTTTTATTATTAAATTATAGCTGTGTACATTGATATGATCATGGGGCATCATACACTAGTTTCACAGACCGGTTAACACATTTACATCACACTGGTTAACATAGCCTTCCTGATAATTTCCCAGTTGTTATGTTAAGACATTTACATTCCACATTTACTAAGTTTCACATATACCATATACACAGAAGACCAAAAATCATATCATAACAAAGATATCTGTACCAGAATATTTATTGCAGCCATATTCACAATTGCTAAGTCATGGAAAAAACCCAAGTGCCCATCAATCCACAAATGGATTAATAAATTGTGGTATATGTACAAAATGGAATATTATGCAGCCTTAAAGAAAGATAGAGACTTTACCTCCTTTATGTTTACATGGATGGAGCTGGAACATATTCTTCTTAGTAAAGTATCTCAAGAATGGAAGAAAAAGTATCCAATGTATTCACCCCTACTATGAAACTAATTTAGGGCTTTCACATGAATGCTATAACCCAATTGCAACCTAAAAATAGGGGGAAGGGGGAAAAGGGGGGGAGGGATGAGGGAAGTAGGTGAAGGGAGGGGAGTTGGTGAGAATACACTTGCGGTGCATCTTACAAGGGTATATGTGAAACTTAGTAAATGTGGAATGTAAATGTCTTAACACAGTAACTGTGAAATTGCCAGGAAGGCTATGTTAACAAGTGTGATGTAAATGTGTCAACCGGTCTGTGAACCTAGTGTGTGATGTCCCATCATCATATCAATGTACACAGCTATGATTTAATAAAAAAAAAAAAAGAAAAAAAATAGTCAAGGGGAAAAAACAATCAAGGACTCTATTCCGTTTACAATAGTGCCAAAGAAGATGAAATATCTGGGAGTGTATCTAACTAAGGACATGAAAGATCTCTATAAAGAGAAGAATTATGAATCTCTGAGAAAAGAAATAGCTGAAGATGTTAACAAATGGAAAAGTATGCCATGCTCATGGCTGGGAAGAATCAACATTGTTAGAATGTCTATACTACCTAAAGCAATCTACAGATTTAATGTGATCCCTATTAAAGCACCTCTGTCATACTTTAAAGACCTGGAAAAATTAGTACTTCATTTTATATGGAAACAGAAAAAACCTTAAATAGCCAAGACATTGCTCAGAAATAAAAACAAATCAGGAGGAATCACACTTCCAGGCTTCAGATTATACTCCAAATTGATAGTGATCAAAACAGCATGGTATTGGTACAAAAATAGAGAGGTAGATGTATGGAACAGAATTGAAGACCAAGAGGTGAACCCAGACACTCATCATCATTTGATCTTTGATAAGCCTACCAAAAATATAAATTGGGGCAAAGATTCCCTATTCAAAAAATGGTGCTGGGTGAATTGGCTGGTGACCTGTAACTGAAAACTGAAACTGGGCCCACACCTTTCTCCTCTAAGAAAAATTGACTCTCACTGGTTAAAGGACTTAAACTTAAGACATGAAACTATAAAAATTCTTAGAGAGAGTGCAGGGGAAACACTTGAAAAAATTGGCCTGGGAGAATACTTTATGAGGAGGACACCCCGGGCAATTCAAGCAACATCAAAAATACATTACTGGGATCTGATCAAATTAAAAAGCTTCTGCACTGCCAAGAACACACTAAGTAAAGCAAATAGCCCTCAGAATGGGAGAGGATTTTTGCAAGTTATATTTCTGACAAAGGTCTAATAAACAGAATCCACAGAGAACTCAAACTTATTACTAAGAAAAAAACAAGTGATCCCATTTCACTGTGGGCAAGAGACATGAACAGAAGCTTCCCTGAAGGACACAGGTGCATGGTAAGAGTAGCCCACATCACAAAATCCCGAAACTACAGATGTTGGCATGGATGTGGAGAAAGGGAACACTTCTGCACTGCTGGTGGGAATGCAAGCTAGTATGTTTCTTTTGGAAGGAAGTTTGGAGAACACTCAGGGATCTAAATGTAGACCTGCCATTTGACCCTGCAATTTCTCTTGTAGATTTATATCCAAAGAACCAAAAATCATTTGGCAATAAAGATATTTGCATCAGATTCTTCATTGCAGCTCAATTCATAATAGCCAAGTCATGGAAGAAGCCCAAGTGCCCATGACCCATGAATGGATTAATAAATTGTGGTATATGTATACCATGGAATACTATGCATCATTAAAAAAATGGAGACTTTACCTCTTCTATGTTTACATGGATGGAGCTGGAAAATATTCTTCTTAGTAAAGTATCTCAGGAATGGAAAAAATAATATCCAATGTACTCAGTACTACTGTAAAACCAATTTATAATCACTCACACTTGCATATGAAAAATGAAACATAACTATAGCCTAGGATGAAGGAGGGAAGGAGAGAAAAAGGGGAAGGAAAGGGGTGGGTCGATAGAGGGAGGGTTAGTACAGGGACCACACCTATGAAGCATATTGCAAGTACAAGTTAGATCTATCAGGTATAGAATACAAATGCCTTAACATGTAATTGGGTAAATGAGGTGAAGGCTCTGCTGATTAGTAGGATGTAAGCATTCCAATTTGTACAAATAATCAACACATTCAATCCCATAATGGCATAAATGTATTCATGATCTATGTACAAATGACTTAATAATAAAAAAAGAAAGTTGTAAATTATAAATAGAGTTGAAATTTCAGCCCCAGATCAGATTAAAAACAAAACAAAACAAAACAAAACAAAACAAAACAGTAGAATTCTCAGCAGAAACTTAAAAGGCCAAAAAAGAGTGGGATAGCATTTTCAAAGCACCAAAAGAACACTTTCATCCAAGAATTTTATCTCCAGCAAAATTAATTTTCAGAAATGAAGGAGTTAGAATCTTTCCCAGACAAATAACCTTTGAGGAAATTTGTCACCAGTAGATTGGCACTACAGGAAATGCTCAAGAAAGTCTGAAACATGGAAACAAAAGGTCAATATTCACTGTTTAAGAAACACATGAAAGTATAAAATTCATAGGTCTTATAAAAGAATCACACATAAGTGTGCAATTAAATGGCAACACTACAGAATCCCACCAAACCACAAAGAAAGACAAAGAAAAAGAAAGAAACAAAGAATTCACAAAGCAACTAGATGACAATTAACAATAGACAGGAACAAAACCTCGCATATCTATATTAACCTTGCATGTAAATAGATTAAAATATAATTCTGGAAAAAATGATTTAAAATTTCTTTAAAAGCTCTTCTGTATTAACCTGGATAGAGTGGGGACACCATTCTTCTTAGTAAAGCATCACAAGAATGGAGAAGCAAGAATCCAATGTACTCAATCCTAATATGAAGGCAGTGGGTGATCTAATACATATCCATGTAAGAGAAACACTCAAATCAATTCAATGTGGGGGGCAGGGGAATGAGGGAAAGGGAGAAGGAAGGAGGGAGGGAGGGTTATGGTGTACAGCACACGTCTTGGGAAGAGACACGATTATAAGAGGGACTTTACCTAACAAATACAAACAGTGTAACCTAATTCTTTGTACCCCCAATGAACCTGAAACAATAAATAAATAAATAACCCCCACACCAAAATTCTTTAAAAGGTATTTATTTACACTTTTAACATAGGATTTTCTTTTTGAAACAGAAAAACTTGACAGAACACCTCACAAGTCACTTTTCACAATAAAACAGGCAAAAAGCACAAACAATTTTGCAAGCATTAATACTCAGGTGTAATAATGACAGTCATAGCAGGTATATTGGTGAGCAGGCAACCTGTCTTTACAAAGAAGAAAAAAGGGGAAAGATAGAAATGCTTATCACTATGATTGGCAATTGCAGCTTTATAACTGCAGTCATCTGAAATGCCGTGTCAAACAACCTGAGTCCTTCAATGAGGTCTATCAAAAACTGCCATGGTTCATCATAATTCATGTAGCTGCCCAAAGAGCTAAGATCTTGAAAAATTTTACCTTTCACAAATGCAGACATACAAAAAGGAGATATTTTCATTTACTTGAGGAAGTTTTAACATTTTTATATGCACAAAGTCAATGTTGTAAGAATGCTCTTTTGTGGAATCGAATTTGCAAAAAATATATAAAATGATTAGAATCCTCTCAAAGTCTCTACACAATTCATACCTCTGGTACTGGAAGTGATGTGAAGATGAAATTCACAGCATAACATTATAAAAAACAATGCTCACAATTTAAAATAGTGGAAAAAATTAAAAAGGGGAAAAATAAAATGAAACTAAAAAGAAAATTCAATGTATGAAAAAGCAAATTACAGGAATAGGTTACGGGCATTTGTACAGAGATAGTCCATAAAAGCTGCCTGATTTTCATAATCATTAACTATTGTTCAAAGTCTTTAATTGTAATGAAAAGCCACTTTTTCTTTTTGGTGGACTTGGCTTCCCTTGGAGAATATGTTCACTATCATTTTTTATGAAGCACTGCTCTTTTTAAACTTCTATGGTTTGATACATACTGACATGACTATTCCCTAGTAAGTTTTCCCAACTGCTGTGTGATGTCTCTATGCTGTTTTGGGTACTTGGAAATCTGTTCCACATGCAGGGCCCCAGCAAATTGGAAGGTGGCCTTCAACCCTGAGGGGAGATTTCTTCACCTAATTCATGCATCTCCTCTGGAAACACCCTCACAGAAATATACAAAATTATGTTTTCACAGCTTTTTAGGTATTCCTTAATCCAGACAAGTTGATCTTAAAAATTAAGCTCACAAAGCCACTCCTTGTCAGTTGGGCATCCACACACACCTCCTTAAACCAACTCAATTGCCAAATAAAGATAAGAACAAGGTAATAGTTCTGCCTAATATGATGCAAATACATTGTTATTGAGATTTTAGGTGTTAGGGATTTTGGACCTTAGGAATTTAAACTTCAGGGATTTCGACTATTCAGGATTTCAGCATTTGGTTTTATGCATTCTAAATTGTATCTTTTGAGATTTTCATCCAAATTGGGTTTGACCAGACAATCACCTTCTGCTATGAGATCCCTGGAGTGCTCCTGCCCACGTTCCCACCCATTCAGTCACTGCTCCTAGGAATTCCCTAGGTCTTGTTCCTGTGCAGACCAAGAGCAAGAATCCAATGTTTCTCACTTGATTTGGGTTGAGGGTTGAAACCTTCTATTGCTCATGCTGAGCCCTTTGCTATTCTTTTTTCACATTTAATTTCACCAGTGGTTATCTTCTTTATCAGCAGAATGCCAGTGGCAGAGTTCTTCTGTCTGTTTACTGCAAAAGTACATGGAAAAGTGGCTTGGCGCCCATAGCACAATGGTTGTGGCAATAGCCACATACATCGAGGCTGGCAGATTCAAATCTGACCTGGGCCAGCTAAACAACAATGACAACTGCAACAAAAAATAGCTGGGCATTGTAGCTGGTGCCTATAGTCCCAGCTACTTGGGAGGCTGAGACAAGAGAATTACTTAAGCCCAAGATTTTGAGGTACCTGTGAGCTGTGACGCCATGGCACTCTACTGAGGGCTACATAGTAAGACTCTGTTTACCTCAAAAAAAGAAAAAAAAAGTACATGAAAAAGAGAACAAGACCATACCAAGATTTCCTATTAGGGTGTCTTCTGGGATTTGCTTATAACTCCTTACACCAATGGCCTCTGCTGCGGAGGAAATCTTGAGTCTCACCATTTGGCACTGGTGTTCCTGCTGGTGTTTGCAATGGCTTCTACAAGGGGCTTGTTGGCCTCCCTCTCTAATATCGGCTCAGTGGTTGCATATTATTTTTACTTGTTTCTTTAGTAAGCAAGGTCAGCAGTAACCTGAAAGTCTCCGGCTGTGAGGGCAGCAGCAGAGGATGGTGTAGGGCAGAGGTGTGGACTTACATGGTGATAGCAGAGATGAGCCGGAATTTGTGGGTGAGGGGGGTGGTGTTGAAGACAAAACAAGTGAGGGTGAAGGATAGGAAGGAACAGTAGGGCAGACAATACAGGCTAACCTGCCTCATTTTACCTGGAATGGAGAGCTGACTCCCCCAGATATGACTCTATATCCCACCATTGTTACTACCAACTCTCCGTCCACAAAGACCTGTTTGCCCTATTTCTTGGAGATTGAAATAAAGAAAAACTTCCAAATGTCTTCAATTTGTTTTATTTATCCTTAAGCTGAGAAGATCTCCAGAACCTACTCATCTTATTTACACATTCACCTGTGGGTGTATAAGCCTTCCTGGAAGTAGACTTACATAGGACCTCAAGAGCCTTGGGAACTGAGCCCCTAGTAACACTCTCTTTGGAATTACAGAATCATCTGCATTCTAGTTTCTGAGAGGTCTAACTGGGGATGCATGAGGAGAGGCTCCCTGGGGATGCATGAGGAGTGCAGATGGAAGGTTCCACACTGCTGTGTTCTCTCATATGATCACCCATCAGAATGTGTGTTACTCTGCAGAGTTTTGCAGTCAGGAATGACAAAGAATAACATCTTTGTTGGGCATATAAGGCAGAGTGTAGTAACCGACCCTGCAAAAAGACCCCTAATGACTCCTGTCTCAGCCTGAGTCCCTGCATGTCTCAACCTCCCACCCCCTTGGGTTAATCCTGAGAACAGGTTTCAGAATAGAACAAGGAAGTTCCCTGAGTTCCCAAGAACTCCTAGCAACAGGTAACAATGGTAGAACTTACCCCAGCCCCCTAGCAATGACTAAACAATGGTGAAAAACTTGTTTCCCAAGCCAAGTTTGTCCCCATGCCAGCTGCCATGACACAACTCCCTGACTCACTGCAACTGGTGCCAACGCCCCCTGACTTGCTGTAACCCTGCCCTTGTGCCAACTGCCACGCTGTAGCCCACCCCCCCAAGCCAATTCTGTAACCCCACCCCTGGGCTAACTAACTGCCACGGTCTGCTTTTGTTTTTGTTTGCTTGCATGGCAAGAAAAAAGGTATAAAAGACAACCTGCTTTTCTCTTCGGGGCTGTTCATCTTTGGGCGGCAGCCCACATGCACAGGTGCAATAAATCATCATCTGATTTATACCGGAAGTGGGGTCCTAGTCTTTCTTCCAGGTGGCAAGCACTTACAACAAGAGGAACAAGCATCTACAAATACCAACTTCATTTCACACAACATGGTCATCCATTAAGCCCAGGTGCACAGTACTGAGGCTCTGCTCCCTTTTGGTCCCATAGGGAATGTGGGGAATGGGAAGCTCAATGCTTTCATCTGTTTTTTTACATTTTTTATTTAATATAAGGTTAAACGTGATTAGATAACATCGTGTGATTTGTTAGGTAAGGTACAAGTTGAAAGGGAGCCTGAGGTCTGTGGGAAATGAGCAAAAGCCACAGTGGTCATTTGGCTCCTGCAAGGGGAGAGCCTCCACCCGGGTTTTTGGTCCCTGGGCCCAGGGGTGGAGAGAAGGGACGGTTTGGTGGGGGGTGGGTGCTGGCAGACGCTCAAGTTGACAGGTTAGGACCAGACCAGGGAGGGCGGTCTCTAACCTCAGACGCAGAACTCTAGGAGCCACAGTCACATCAATAGTGCATTGATGGGTCAGGGTCACACTTAGAACGTCAGCTGGGTGTGACCTCAGGAAAGGCCTCACACCAGCCCCTCCAGAACAGCTGGTAAAGCAGGAACGCGCCCCCCAGAAGGAGGAGCACGCGGATCCACCAGCCGCTCCCGTGGGACTTGTGCCACTTCTGCCACTCCCACAGCACGGCCAGCAGCCAGGACCCCTGCGCCCTGCGTATGCGGGCTGCCACCCTCTCCGCCACCCTCCGGAGCCGCTCCTCCGGGCATGCCCAGTGCAGGGCCTGCGCCAGGCCGTACACCTCGTTGGTGAAGTGCGTGCCCCCGTTCTCCCTGACTAGGCTTCCCACCAGCCCCAGCAGCTCCTCTACCTGGGCCTCCTGCTCCTGGCCGCTGGCTCGGTTGTCAAAGGCGCAGACTCGGCCCCTGCACGTGGCCACCAGCTCCCGCAGGGCACGGTTCTCAGTGCCATGCACATAATCCTGCAGGGAGCCGCCGGCCAGGTCCTCCTTCCTGGTGAAGACGATGACTGTGCGCTCCAGGACGCCCTCCCCGAACATCGCCCTCACAGTCCTCACTGCCTGCTGGTCCTGGGCGGTGAACCTGCCCAGCTGGGTCACCAGCAGCAGCGCGTGGGGCCCCGGGGCTGAGAGCAGGTAGCAGCGACCTCTCTCCTCGCACTCGGGCTCTGCCTCGGGGGTTTCACAACTGAAAATGTCT